>JACXSJ010000125.1:67903-79185 GCA_014851325.1 Pentalonia nigronervosa | reverse complement strand
TTAAAAATCGCACAATACACACGACTCGTCTACTTTGAACGCGCACAGTTAATGATTCGATAGCAATAAACATTTGGGATTTAATTGAAAAGATAGCTGCTTATCTCTATTTTATTTTGATATAATAACATTTACAATAATGTAATTTTTCTATTTTTAGAAACGATAGTTCGGGAACTTTTTGAACAGACCTCGTATTTATTTAATGTTCCCCAGAAGTTAATACTAAAAATGTATAAGTTAAAACCTAGATAATATTGCTATACACAATTTGGGTATAATACCTAATAGATATTATTGCATTATGTACTGATATTTGACCGCAATCAGTTAAATTAGCATCTTTTTACTGATTGTTTTATATAAATTCCTTGTAATTACGCAACATCGAGTGTCTCAACAGTACACGAACGGGACCTCTTGGAAATTACTTTATGAAATAGTATTTAACATATTAACATTTACAAATTGATCGTAAAATGTTGTTAAAATTTCCTACGCCGAACCTCTTAGATAAAAGCTTCCGCTTCCTCTTGAGCACTAATGGCAGAGCTGTCACAAGACCAAGAATATGATACAACACTGCAGGTATTATACTAGTAAACGACCTTAATGATTTATCAACAACCACTATAATTAAATATTAGTTATCATAATAAACATTAAATTGAGCAATAAATCCATAAGTACACATTTTTACACAGGGTGAACAAACTGCAAGCATCACTAAACCCTCAATACCCCCCCCCCCAACCACCACATTATGACCTATGCATTTATACAAAATCTTTTTTTTTTTTAGATAGGTTCAGATAAAGTCCATGTTTTTAAATACTTAAGATTTATTTATGCCATTTAAAGATGAGACACAAGCTCGATTTGTTTTAAATTAAAACCTCATTTAAGATACTGAGCGGAGCGAATAGAATTACCAATGTATTGATTTTATAACGATGTGTGGTTTTTTTTATGTCTAAAGACACTTTAAATTGTAAACAAAAAAATCAAACATTTGTTTAAATTGTAATAGTATTATTAAAATATTTACTTGGTAACCATGGTTACGTTCGTCATCTAATGCAATTACCAATCTTTTACTTGAAAAAAATACTGTCAAACAAATAATGTTTATGAATAATATGTCGTTATAATACATAAATTATAAATCAAACTTAAACTATACTCGTACAGTTTTTAATTTTCTTACGCTAGCTGTATTATTCGACTTCGTGCGAGGAAAAACGAACAATTTTAAAATACCAAACTTGTTATTATTGTTAGTAAAGTAGTTTATAATAGTATGTAATACAAAAAAATTTAAAACACAGTTTGTTCACCTCCACCTTCTGTACGCAGTTCAAACTTCGCTTTCTAAACTTATGTATCTCCGAATGATCTACGAAATTTTTATCAAAATCAATTGAATAGTTTTTGAATATATAATAGGCAAGCAACCCCACACACACTTATGAATATTTATGAATATACTGAGTTACTCCATACTGAACATTTCGCGTAAGTATTTAGTGGCACCTTCGTATATAGTTTAAAATCGGCGTCCCTCCAAACAACCCTTTTCGCGTATTTTCTTGGATGTTGTAAGAAGCGTCTCCCTCCCTATATAGATAGACCTCATGGGTCAAACTTTTCTTGCTTTCTCCTTTTTTTTTAAGAAAATAAAATATATAAATAAATAAAAGATAAGCGGCGTACCCAGCAGCAATTTACACAAACATGCATGTAGATAAAAACTCGATATTTCCCCGGAGTATGATGTGCTCGGTGCTGTTAGAAATCTTATATTGTTAATTTAAAAAGTGTTGTTTGCTAGCAGATCGAGCAAAAGGGGAAATAAATATTAAATAACATGGAATATACATATACATACACACACAAGTATATATTATTATATTACAGAAATGAACACAGTTCAGACTAAATGATTAACAACCCGATGCATTTAATGCAAACGTATATACGCTTGGGATTTATAAACAACGACGTGGGACACGGGTAGTTAATTTTTTCGCATAAAAAGTTCATTTAATTATACAAACTCGTTATTATTTCAACGCGTGTAAATAATACACCTTTAAAATGTATGCGTATATATAAACAGTATAATACGCATTCAAACGTCATTCTTTAAAAATAATTACAATGAGCTCAGAACCAAAGTATAATTGTTAAATGAAAAATGCACTTATAGTGTTTAAAATTAAAACTACAATATTATATGCAATATATAACCATAATGGTCTCCTCTCTTCCGACCAAAACAAAAGACGCCAAACATGGTCCTCCGCTGAGAGCAAATTTCTATTGGAAATAACACGGTATTATACTATGCTTATACGGTGCAGAATGACTCAATGTATAATAATGTTACACCTTCCACTAAACACACATAATTATCGGTTTATAGCGATTGGAAAGCGATTTTACACAAATTTTGTGTTGACCACCGTTTACCACAATTCGTTTGTTTTAATAAAATAGTAAAACACTGTTCGATATAAAATATAGGTATAAACGTCAAGCAAATTTTATTTTTAAACAAACAACTCAATAATATTATATTATGAGCACTCTGATAACAGGTAATTATTATATTGTCTAAAAATTATGCCGAAATAGAAACCACACCAACTGTTTATCTTTATATAAGACAAGCTGAATTATGCGACAGCAGAAAAAATAATTTCTAACAAAATCGTCGTCAACCGAAAACCCGATATATAGAGGATTAAAGCAAGAGATTATTACAAGATGTAATAATACAATATAATATAATTGATATAGTCAACCTACAAAGTAACTTGTTCGATATTCAATACAATACACAAGACATGAGAAAAGACACAATAACAGAGTAATAAGGTATTTAAAATGTATACAACCAAAACAAAAACGTAAGTATTCACGATTGTGCAAAAAATTATTGATGATACAAAAAAATTGACTGCTAGCTCGCAGATATCAAAAATTTTAAAAACCATTCGTGCGCATATTACCCATAATCGCAAAATATGACCTTAATGCAATCTAAAATCACAAACAAAAAACATCTTTTTAACAATCCATAAGCGCAAATTAAATTTTACTAAATACAATTACAATAGAAATAAAGATTTTACTAGCATCAAAATTATCATTAATTAAGCGTTATTAGGTCTCTAAAAAAATTATAATACAATTTGCGGTTTTTTGGTACCAACAGTATACGCACTTGATGGCATGAATACATGATTGGTTTTATTTGATTTGATTTTATCTTTTTCAATTATCTTTATCAATCGAAAAGCCAACGACAACACAGAGATTGACTCAAACAAACGTATTACGTGTCAAGTAAAAAAACTAAAATACACAAACAAAATAAATCAACACGCAATTAATAATAATAAAAAAAATATTGGTTTAAACATCTCAACCACAATGCTTTGTTAATACTTTATTATTATCATTTTTATTTAATTTTATTAATGACGACAACTATATCAATGCGATGTTAGCTTTGTTAATTCAATTCAAGTGATTGACAATATAATATGAAACCAATTCCATCGTTATTACACAATAGGTATAAAATTATGTATTTCCGATGAGCATGCGACGCACAATCATATTTTTATATAAATGCATTTCGTTTAAAGCGTATAAGCGCAAATGCGGTTTTCTGCCCGTGGATCTCGTGTATACGAATACAATGAAATAATAAAAAAATGAGTTACGGTCATTGATATTAAACATATGGATACGACATTCCTGCATTTTCACTAAACACTTTTAGGTCAACATAACGAAGACAAAAACGATAATAGATATGGTTCTCACTCGCACAAAAGCTTTTGGGCGAAAAGGAAACTATTATTTAAAAAATTAAACAAAAAAGAGAAATGTATTAAGAACGGTATTAGTTATGTTAGCTTAGGACGGGTTCACATCTATGTTGTGTCAAATAGTTAAGCTAGACCCAACTCTGGAAATTTCCAGGAAACTAGATCATAGTTAGTGAATGATACCATGATACCACGACCAATCAGAACATACAATAAAAGTCACAAACCACAATGGGTGACGCAGATGAAATGAACCCACGACTTTACGCATTTCCATACAACGCCAAACCCACAAGTTTAATACCGTGGTTCCGGTACTTACCTAAATACCTTGCGTGTGTTATGTGGATGGAGCGCACTTGCCGCCACAGGGTCAAAATACGCGGCGTGCGACTTGAGCGCGGCCGGGGTCAGTAGGTCCACGGCCGTCCGTTCGTGGTCGGCCAACAGGGCCAGCGCCAGCCGCTGCGTCCGCATCTGCAGCTCCGCGTGCGTCCGGCACAGGGCCACCCGGACGTTCGCGTCCACTTCTACGGCCTTCTGTTCGGGAATGTCCACCGTTTTCGCCAGCGTCAGCAGATCGTCCAGCCTAGACCGGACGTCGGCGAACGAGTACCGCTCGCGGTGACCAATCGCCACGTCTGCGGCCGTCACCTCGTACAGGATGTCAGGTCCGCCGTCGGTCCGGCCGACCGCCCTGGCTATAGCGTCCAGCACGCGAACGCCGTGCGCGTACAACGCGGCCGTTTCGCATTCGGCCACCGTCAGCGGCCACGATGCCGCCACCCGCGGGACGTCCACATCGTCCACACCGACGAACGTGTTCCTGTACCGGCGGAACGGCAGCCGCCCGACGGCCGCCATGGTCTGCGCGAACCTGACCGCCTCGGCCAACGCGTCCGCGTACATGCGGCCGGCCCCGGCCGCCATGACGGCAGTTGGCATGTCGTTGACATTTCGGAACCCGGCGTACTCGCGGAAAGCACTCACCGACAAGTCATCGCCGACGTCGTCCTGCTCATCGTCGTACTGCTCGTCGTCGTCGTCCGCTGCATCCGGTTCCGGTTCCCCGACGGCGGACCCCTGCACCAGGTTGTCGTAGATGATCGACTCGATGTAATATGACGTTCCACCCACCACCACCGGAACTTTACCCCTAGAGTATATATCTTGTATCTGATAATATCAGTAAGTCAAGGACCACAATATAATAATATGTAAGATAAATATTATAAAATAATAAAAAATAAAATATGTCAAAGTTACAGTGACTTCAGTATTTTTTGACTTTCATTATTTTATTTTTTTTTTGCAAAGGTCTTATTGTAGAGAATGACTCACGAGCGACGATTGTTCTTTTTTTAAATATATTATTTTTACCTCTATTGATACTTTAATCAGACTATAGCTATATAAATATATTTATCAGTATGTTTATTTTTTTTAATTAAAACCTCGAACGTTACAAATGATTTGTATGCAATCAATCCACACGACGTTTAAAATACGTACCTACATTATTATAAAATATGCATAAATTATTATTGATTTATATTACTCGGTTAATTCAGAAGTATTGTTACGCAGGGAATGACAATAAATAATATTTATTTGTATATGTATATACATTAATGTTAATTCGTGCAAATGTATGATTACTAATTAGAATTTAAAAAAATAAAAAAGGATTTACGACGAAAGTTCAACAATATATAAATACGAAATCGGTGGGCGGTAAAAGCATAATCAAATTCATCAAGCATCCCTCGTTACTAGACCTACGTAATCATAAGGGCTAACAAATTAATTATTTATTTAAAAAAAAAAACACGAGGGTTGCTTTAATGCAAGTAACGCATTACACGTTGGGGTAAGTCAAGTCGTTGAGATTGCTCACTATAATATTAATATACGAGACGAAACGCGTATGGAAATCGAAATTGAAAAATACAATCGTTGTAACACGCGATAATATAAAGAGTGTACGCGGTGTGTATTATAAAATATTATAGTGTTATGGACACGTATATCGACGAAGAAATAAGTGAAAACCCGTAAATATAAAGGGGATCGATAATTCAGTGGGCATTCTAAGCGTTTTCAGTCGTTGCGTAGCGGACATATAACCATCTTTCTTTTCGCAAAATAACAAAAATCTCAGCAATTCATTATAATATTTTATAGATAATATATTAATATAATATGACAACAAAGCGTCCTATTGATTAAACGTTTTACGCGTTTTATGAAACTCACGAGTAAAACATTTTGGAAACCCCTCTCGCATCGTTTTATACCAATCTTCATTGCGTTTAACCCCATATGGCTCATTTAATGACGTATACGTATAGAGAGAGAAAACGTAAAGGGAGATATGCGTGCAGACCGCGAGCTATACCTAATATAAGCGTCACGATGATAGTGACCGGAAACGAAACGACCGCACCGGAAAAACGCTTGCTGCGTGGGTCATTCTCGATGTGTATATATAACACCTTTTGACACAAGGTTTAAAGTATTCGTTTAATATATATAGATTGTATAAAAATACGTATATACGATGATATACCATAGTGTACGATAACTGAATGGGAAACTCGTCGAAAAAATTAAACATGACTTGTACGTAATCGCTCGGTTCCTGCAAGAGCACTTAATCTTGAAAGAGCCACTCGTCTTTTTTTTTTGTTTTTTTAATTTGCTTTCATTTTAATATCGTCATCGTTTCTTATCGCAGTAAATGTTTGTTTTATTAATTAGTTTTTTCGGTTCCCTCTTGCAGTTTTGAGGATTACGTATTATATATTGTTTCATATTATTATAATCACTTTCGTATGTAGCCGACACGCAGACGCCAAGAGAAAAACTTTAACCACTATCAACATTTATTTTTTTTCTTTATTGTCACCATTAATATCATTATTTTAATATTGTACTTGTCATCGATTTACTCAGTTTTAAACTTCTACGGTAGTATTTTAATTTTCAAACAACATATGTTACACGAATATACAATACACGAAATTGAAAAATATTATTTTGTAAATGTACAATTAAATGCGATTTATAAGCTGACAAGAAACACTATTGGTCAGATTACATCGTCAATACCTCTCCCTACCCATCTTTTATTGGGTATTTTCTATAGACCGAGATTAAAACAATGCATTATATTATCAACCTAAATCGATAACATAACTTCAATCCGTATTTACACTTCATCAAATGTTAATGGAATCCACTTTTAAGCCTTTAAGTCATGTTATCTAAACAAACAAAATATACAACATACAATACGAACAACTATAATTTACCTACTACTTATATTTCCTAATAATAGTATGTTATGATGATGAATTTCAATAATTTTTAAACTTATATATTTATATATTAATTATATGAACGAAAAAATAAATTATATGATCTCATCTCATATATGTGTAAATATATAATTTTAAAATATTAAAAAATACCAAATATAGGTTGTATAAGTATAATAAACATCAAATAAGATATATAATAAACAATATTTAATATTTTATATAAGAATATTCTATGTTATGTGCTAAATACCCATCATTTCTAATTATTTTATTAACGCACATTTTACATATTATATATATATGTAAATATAAGTATCAGATTTATCGTTTCTATATTATGGTGTTCTAGGAATAAAATATATTTTAATTACATCCATACAAAATAAAACTACAACGTTAAAAAAATAATCAATACGCAACATAACTTAAATTAAATCTCAAATAAATCAGTGTATATTATATTTATTTTATGAACTGTAGTAAACTGCAAGTGGCAGATATATGAAACATGTGCATTAATAGCAATCGTGCCGGTGTATAATAAATATAATAATCACACAATCATTTAAAAGTTAAACTAACCAACGTCAATTCAGTCTTTCTTGACAAATCTACCCTACAAGTAACTATACAAGTTCAGTTTGATACCCGCATCAGCTTTTTCCATATTTTATTTGCTTACTCTCTCCCCAAGACTCGTGTAGCCTCAGAAAATACTACTATAAACCATCACCGCACTGCACCAGTCCTGCTATTATTTTACTATCCGAAGCTATATTCTACTGTTACACATTTCATTTCACAGACCCTCTCTTAATCTTCCTTTCTCTGCACTCGAAAACCGGCGCATTATGACTCCCCTATTGGAAAAAAAAGCACTTTCTTCGAGAAGTATAATATATACAGTGTTATAATAATAATAACGCTATTGGCGCATATGTCACACATACACATGTGATACAGGAAAAGTGTTAAAAAATACACACACAAGCTGACAAGCAGCGCGAAGCGTGACATTCGAGTGTGCACGACAAAAGGACTTCATTAAAAACCTGCTGTTTAAACACGAACAAGAGGTCGTTAATCAGCTATAATATACTATAGCTATACGGAGGGCCGAACGTAAAGAAAAAAAGCAGAACTCTTTTTTTTCGTCGTTATTTTAACTGCAGGTTACGCGACAACTACAACATCATAATATAATGTTCTATATTATTATATTTATAATAATAGTAAAGAGAAAAGGATACAATTTTTAGAGCTTCGTTCCTATACTGGTGTACGTTACACTCGTCGCGCCAATCCACGGTGCCCATCATGTGGTGCGGGACTCCGTCCGTCTCTTCATCAGTAGCCTTATTGGTGGCCACGTCAAGACCTTTGTAGACCTGCGGAAACACAAAACAACACCGGTTATCATTTTGTATTAATGTATAGGTTTTTATGCAATACGACGGCTATAATAGGAAAATAAAAATTTTACAGGATGAGCGACAGTCGTCACATAAAATATAAAAACGAAAGATTATCAACCCGTGTTTAAGTAATAATAAAATTAATGTTTTTAAATTTGATAATAATATTATACTAGTGCAGAATTATACATAATATATCTAATAAGTATATACACGTCTCTTAAGGAAAATTGCAATCCATAAATAAACTATGGTCAAATCTGTACAAAAAAAATCATAGGTACGTGTAATTCTAATTATAAACCAAAAACAAAAAAAAAAGCAAATCAGCTGAAATTTTACGTAAGTCTTGATGTCACAATTTATTATTCAATAGTTATAATAAATATAATACAAACTAAATAATATGATTTTCTTTGTCAGATTATATTTTTTATATCATTTATTGGTACTTAAATCAAATTGTATGGAAAACAAACTATATTAAACCACAAAATATTGAAAACCATTTAACCAAATGTACTTTATCTTTATATGTTTATAATTGGTTCTAAAAATATGAAAGTTAACTTATATCGTCTTCCTTTTTATCGTTTGTTGTTTATTGCAATTATAGTGACCTAACCCACGTGAGTTACACGCAGTTGTTGTGCGCCTTTTCCGAAGGACATAATATTATAATAGAGAAGCGTCTATATGCGTCTATCTGCGCGATCGATCTCGCCTAGTCAATTTCGACTTAACATATACATAATATACATAGATACATAAGGCATATACGAAGTGAAGGAGGTTTTCTAGTATACGTATAGTCGGGTTGTAGCAATGCAGCTATATAACACGACGCAGCGGCGGAAAAAATCGTCGGCGAAACCTGAGGGGTGGTGGTCTACCAGCGCATAATGCCATATATTGATCCGTCTACGTCGGATGAGTGTGCGTGTGTAAGTGTGTTTGTCTACCTTTTGCAGCGCGGTGGTGTGTCTGGCCGCCAGCGGCAGACTTGTTGCGCGCTACCTATATATATATATACGATCGGTCGTCGGTTACATTATATGTACATAGTATAATGGCTATATATAGTATATAGCTGCAGGACACAAAATACATAAACTTCGTCTCTCTGCAGCCTATCTCTGTCGGCCCGTCTTTGGGGTAGGTTAGGTGACGGAAATTTTAAACAACCCACGCGCCGCCGTTACGGAATGGGTTTTTTACCCGTTATTATTTGTTTATACATACATTCAGTCGATTTTCGGCATGTATTTTTTTCGACCCAGCCGCGTATACGTCTCTATCTAGTCTTATATAATATAAAAGTACAATAATTTTACAAAATCACAATTTACAATGTACATTGAAATCGTAATGTATATTTATAATCCCCATGCGGGATACAAAAGAAACGCTAGAGAAATGAAATCGAGAAACGCGCAAACAGACTACGTGAAATGTACCTATGCGTTAATGAATTTTAAACAATTATTTTGTTCTCGTGTATGAGATCATAAACGTCAATAAAAGTATTTGTAGATGATGAAGTGGAGTGCTGGCAAGTTAGTTGGATGGGCTGAAAACAAACAACATCATAGGTATAAGTTCGGTTCTGCAGTAGCATGTCAAACACCGATTACTATCGACGCTACAAATTTGTCGAGGGAAAAATTGATAGCGACAATCGTGCGATGAGTAGAGGACGTTTCGAATTGACATTTGTCGTATAAAAAGTTATCACCGCAAGCGAACGCCGTGAAAGACTCTGGCCAATATACCTGTAGGAAGACATGAAGATTCAGTCATAAAACCGACCTTAGGGTTGATCACTGTAGGGCAGTGGTTGTTAACCGGTGTTCCATGCATTTAGAATAAGTGTTCTACCAAAATTTTAAAATCAGTGGAAAAAAATCCATAAAGTAATTTAAATTAGTAATCAAATTATAATTTTATTATTTTTTAGTGACTAATATGTTTTTTTTTGTCTATATGTGCAATGTTTAATATGTTATTAAATTTAAAAACGTACATAAATATTGTTTTATTTTACGTCTGTGTTCCGTGAAAATCAAAAAATGTTAAGTGTTCCGTCATTCGAAAAAGGTTAAGAACCACTGCTGTAAGGGGAAAAGATGTAAGTAAGTATATATAACACGTATATATAAATAGGTATATAATGTCTAACGCACCCTCCCACTCGACACTAGCGCAGAGCTTGTTTGTCTGTAGATACTCTATATATTTATATATACGTATACGCGGCCGTGCAGGTTTTCGGTCGAATAATTTTGTCAGACTTTATCGGGCGCGGTACACGCACAATACTATATGTTACATTATACTTTACTAAAAATTTGTAATCCCGACCTGCGACGGGCGTATTTTTATCAATGATCGTATCGAATCTACCATACATACGCATAGGTACATACACACGCATGACACATGCCCGGGGCGTGGTATTTGACCGAACAGAGATGGATTATCCGCAGAAATATTCGATATATATATATATATATATCTTCTATATATATAAAAGAAAGTCGTGTTAGTTACTTCACTTATAACTCAAGAACGGCTGAACCGATTTAGCTGAAAATTGGCAGGGAGGTAGTTTAGAGCCAGGAGAAGGACATAGGATACTTTTTATCCCGTTTTTACGAAAGAAAATTTTGGAAAAACTCAATCCCGGGAGGTGCTCAAATAGG
>JACXSJ010000125.1:57111-67803 GCA_014851325.1 Pentalonia nigronervosa | reverse complement strand
TCATGGGGTCCGCAATCCACCGCAGGTGGATTGCCTACCTGATAATTTACTGTTCGCATATTGTCCGTGATCTAATGCAGTGGATTGTCTACCTATGTGGTTTAAATGCATATAAATCATTTCAGGTTAATCTCAACTTAATATTTGGCTCAGGCAACGCAGGGCGGAACGGCTAGTATATATATATATATATATATATTCATTGAACTCATCGAAGCATTTCCGTTTATATATTATGTTATAATATATAGTTTTTTAACACGGTGATAATTCAGACTGGAGTAAACCATCAAATTTTAAATGTATGTCGAACACTATACGACGATTTAATATACATAATAATGGCATATGTGCGGGATGTGATGGTTTGATAATATGCATTTTAGTACAATATGATATCCGAACAGCAAACGCTTATATTACAATTATTATATGTATATATAGTTTTTCCACGGAATAATAAAGTCGAATTTCATCGCATAAAGTGCATAAACTTTATCTGTTTTGTAGAACAAAATATTTTCCTGCTGACGCCCACTCAAAAACGCGCTAAATATTTTACTTATTTCGAAATAGTTTCCCACGTTAATGTACAAACCGTTTGAATTGGTGTTCAGTATAAAATATTCATAACAGATAATATCATTATACAAACGTTGGCGATATGGTCTAACGTAGAAGAAAAGAAGTTATGAAACGCTTGTAGATACTATAGAAATAATGATCAATATTAAAAACTATTAAAGCAGATTCTAAAACTGTTTTAAATTTTATTTTTTTTTTTTCATCATTATTATTATTCAATAATACAATAATAATTTATATTTTGTATAGTTGGTTGCTTGTATAATTAAATATTTTCTAAATTTATTCGGACAACGGTTTTCACTATATTATAAGTATTGGTTATCAGCCGATTACAAAACATAAAACTGTATCAAACAAAACACATATTACACACACACACACACACACACACACACAAACATATATATACACACGTATATATATATATATATATTGTATACAGTTATTATAATTATTTTAATGCGTATTAAACAAAAGATCATACAGAAAATAAATAGTTTAACCAATGAATTTTTTTTTCAATACTCATATAAATATTTATCATTAACCGTATTTCAATTATTCAACATTGTCAGAAAAAGTTATAAGGTTAAACAATATTTAATAAAATATTAGTGTAACACAATGTTAATACATTTAACCAGTGTATTTATTTTTCTACCTTCTTTTTTCCTAGACGCAGAAAAAATAATAGTCCACTGTAACGCGGGTACGCGCGTTATAAAAAATATTATATCAGAACATAATAATATAACATATAATAAGGTTTATAAACGTTATTGGTTATTACTGTCATGCGGAATAACATTGTTTATATCAGTCTCGGAGCGTTCTAGTTTAAAATTCTCAGAGTGAATCATATCTGTGATCTAAACGACTTAAAACCGGCCAATTAGATTGCCTGCTGCCGAGAGAGGAATTTATGTGGATGATGGTTTTACGCAAGCCGTCCATATATATAAATACACCTATGTATGTATATATTATATCGTCGTTTCAAAGTCAAATTTAATATTAATAGTCAAGCATATACCTCAGCGTAAAACGCAACTATATACAATATACATTATACATATTGTATATTATTATTATAATACATTATTACATTTGGACATTTGGTGCGTGTGTAAAAAAATATATTATTATCGCACACGCGTAATATTACGTAGGTATGTATAATACGAGACGATACACGACGGTCATCTCCCTGCGAAAACGTTGATGATAGTAAAACCCCGAAATATATTATGCGATTTACATGGATGGCCCAAACATAGTCGTGATACAAAACTGTTATGTTATATTAATATATGATATTAGCTGGTATTAAGAAGCTGCCGTAGTACTAAGCCCCTGAAAATGTTGCGACCTATACACATTTCGTGAGTTTGCGTTTTTCGACGGCCGTCGTACGGAATGAATTTGTTAAACTTTCATGTTGTTCGGAAGTTGTCAATTCCGCGGTTGCATAACGATATAACATATTATAAGACGTAGGTAACACTAACCTATCTATATCGAAAATAAGACCAACATTTTATAAATTATTTTCAGAATGTTTTTTTAGTATATAAATTACACGTCTCGTCGTCTCGGTTGTGATTAAAATGAGATATTGCATTATTTTTGCAGCATACACTTTCGGACGCGTACAACGTTATAATATTATTACTACAACAGCTACTTATTTATTAAAGATACAAAAGTAGCGTTACAAGTCGGCGCTATGCTATACACACTATGCGCGCCACATTATTATAGTAATAATATAATATATAGTATAACGACATATAACAAAACGCGAGAAATTTCGAAATATACCATTTTATAATGTATTTAACTTGCGCGTCAAATATGTACTTTATTTAATTATCTAATTTGTTTACAACAACTCGCGGGATCATGTAATATACAATAAATTA
Organism: Pentalonia nigronervosa; assembly: GCA_014851325.1. Classification (NCBI taxonomy): domain Eukaryota; kingdom Metazoa; phylum Arthropoda; class Insecta; order Hemiptera; family Aphididae; genus Pentalonia; species Pentalonia nigronervosa. The sequence goes on along the minus strand of JACXSJ010000125.1, from coordinate 65,293 downwards.
ACATACTATAGTGTAAATTACTGATAAAATGTTTTATCCTCAATTATTCATGATAACGAGGAAACCTCGTAAAAACGCCGCCGCCAAAAATAATAATATTATGTCGCTGTACGCTTGCGGGCAGCATATATATATATATATATTATTTGTCGACGAACGTGTGTGACCGTCGCGCCGTTTTGCTGCAGTAAGATAGCGCGTAGTAGGTAATTATATCAAACTTTCGTCGTTAGCGGAATGCTTGATAAAAACGTACACGGTGTCATATGGATATGAATATCGAACGGCGTGATATAGAAATGTTTTGTTTTTATCAGCGAAGAAATCAGCAAAGGAAAGAAGATTTTGCCATCAACTATCGAGGTATAGTGAATCCGGACGAAACAGTTTATTGCATTATGTGGCTTGTGTATAGGACCCGGCTGCTACTTGGGCGACTTCACATTGATTTCCGGAAATAAAGTATTTTGAAATGTATAGTAATTTTTTATTGCGTAATGAAATGATACAAGTGCGGTAAATGGTCGACATTTGTTTTGAGTATAGGATAGGATTCTACTCTGATATATTATGAAATACTAAATATACTGTGGTAACATTTTGCAGGTATGCCACTTACTAACAGCAAGATTCAGCCAATCACATCGCTAAATTGTTTTTCGGAAATCATGGCGGAGTGTGAAGTATATGATGTAAATGGTACCGAAAACGATTTTCCTTCATTATAACCAGGTTTCGTAATTAAATCAAATATAATAATACCGATGTTTTAATACAGATATAACACTCTATTTAAATGTCATCGACTTGCTATAAGTCGAGTACATGTACTCGCAAAACAATAGCCATGTAACAAGACCGTAAACAACATGTATAAAATTATCATAATATGCAAACAAAACGTGAAATACAATAATAATAATAATAATCATAGTAATAATATTTAAACAGTATACGTTACAGCGTGTCAACCCACCAACCTAGCCAGCGTATCAAACGCGTCTCTGATTAACTATAGTGACGACGATAATGATAAAAAAAATAATAATAACAATGTAATTTTACCCAAGTCGCTGTACTTATATTATTATGCGAACGAATACGGTACATAAAAAGTTAGAGGAAGTATGAAAGATGACCAAGAGAAGAGCTGGGGGATAAGAGCGCTAAAGATATGATAATAGTGCGAGTAGGTGGAGGTTTTCGTCAATACGTTTTATCTTGGTCTAGGTCGGTATCTCGACGTGGTTAGTGACGGACAAGGACCGATATATGGGTAGATGGCGGGGATAACATAATGGGGGTACGTGTTGCAGGTACGTGATCATCTGGTTTTTTTAATCGTTAGAATTTGCAGCCGCAGTAATAAAAAAATCGAAAAACTAAACAAAATAAATAAAACACAAAAATAGTAAAAGAAAATTCAAAAAAAAAAAATTAAGCAAACTAGCGACCGTGGTACGGGCCTTGGACAATAAGCGGCATCGTATGATTTCTTCTTATGGCGACGACGACAACGACTGGATCCGTCGCCAGACACGGCGACGAGGGTTAAGGTCGCCGCCACCACTGAGCGTAATAATGAGTGTCGGTGGTGGCCCGTCGACGGAGGACGACAATCCATTTCGCCAGTCGCTACCGTTTTTTTTTTAGTTTTAAGATTTGTTTTTTTCTACAGTTCTACAAACGAACACGTTCACTCCCGCACCGCCGTCCCAAAATATCTTGAAAAATCTCGTTAGCCAGTATATTATATACGTACGACGTCGGTGGCGACGAGGCTAACGACCCACAACATTCTTACAAATATATATATATATATAGATTATACGCATAAGGTACTAGTAAATTACGAAAATAATAATATACAATATATTACTTATGATTATAACTATACGGTTTACGAGCAAAATCCACTACTTTTTCACTTACATCTCCGCCTCCAAGGAGTTCCTAAACCAGTATACCTGCGTAAACTTAATCCGCACGAATTATCTGTGGTGGTGACTGTTAGTTGACAGAATGATGTTAAAGTCATGTCTAAATAAAACATATACAATATTGCATATGGTATTTGTTAAACGGCGAGTTAATCGCGGAAACCATAGACGATATTGTCATAAAAAGATACGATAGAAACTACATATTATTTTTTCATTGGTATATGTTTCGAAAACTTCTTCTTTTTAAAAATAAATAAAAATATCGAATCGACATCGTTCAAGCGCCAATCGACGTTAAATTGAAAAAAAGTAAAAACTGTTCAAAGTTGGTTGTTACTTCAGAAAATTGAAACAAACCTATTAGCATTTAATACAATAAGTAACAGCGTTAACAGTTGTTTGCATTTAATAATTCATGTATGTAAATATATTCACAACAGTATCCAACATAAAATACGTAATAGGCCTAATTTAAGTCTTCTACAAAAAGCATTATCCATCATTAGGTGTTCCAATAACACTCCAGATCGATTCGGAACTGTTTCTGGGGCCCTAAGAAAAATATAGATCACTTCACAAGTTAATAGTTGATTTACACCACCAAAACTCTACCAAACATAATAACATTATAAACGGTTGGACGTCTGATGAAGAAAAATTATTCATTAAAAAACGTCAATACAATACACAAACGCATAACGGATGTGGAGTAAATAGTATTATATGAATATGCGGGCGTATTTAAAAATGAAAAGTCATAACATGTATCTTAATTATGTGTGTGTGTATTAATTTAATTATCCAGACTCCAGGAAACGTCTGCAGTTCAAACTGAATACAATATAGTAATAACTAATAATTATGTCCATAGTATTTATTTTTAATAAAATATTCAAAGACTTTAACGAATTGCTAGATTTCTAAACATCAGACGTCCATATATCATCTGTTACAGTAATTAAAATAACTACTATTTTCGTACGAAACAACAAATATTTTTCCGATGATAATCTAATTAAAAACTGACTGCCCAGTATTAAATTACACGACTTAACACTCGATTACGAACGCAAACGATGATTAAAATCGTACTATCATAATAATATGTACCTATAGTGAAATACAATATAATTACCGCGAAAATAATGATAGGTTTATAAATAATAATTTGCTCCTGTTTTGGTTTTTATTTTCCGCTCGCATAAATATCATAACTCTGCGTACAAATGGGTCATACAAATTATACCGATATTTTATTATTTTTTAAATGCACTGCTCCCTCCACACACAGTTTGTGTACCGTCAAATTCAGACGACTCTGTATACACGCGTATATTATTATACCATACCTTGGTGGCAGTGTTATACACGGTCCTATTATACATATTACATATAATATATACATTATACATTAGCCATGATGCGTGCGTGCCAAGTTAAATAATACTTCTCGTATGCGTATTATTTCTAGTCTAGTGCTCGGCAGACTGCATTCGGCCAGCGTAACACGTTCACATACAAACATACACACACACGCGTGTACGTACAGGATACCTATGTATACTACGTACTTAAGCATGTTGTATATATATATATATCATATTATTAAATTTATATATGTATATATGCCTACTATACACAGTGTTTGTGTAGACGACCACACTACTAGTGTAACGCTGCCGAAGCCGCATGACGCAAATATATTTAACCGATAACTATACGTGCGTCGATAATTTATTTTTTGTTTTAAATTTTTTTTTGCTTTTAGGCGAAAAATGTTATCTTTACATAAGGTACATAATTGTATAAATTATTGTATATAATATGCAATGGAAATGACAGGTCGTAGCCTACGACTCGTATACAGATACATTTCGTGGTGGCCGACGAAAATGCGCTGCACACAGCTCTAGGTGTTATAATATTATAAATTATAATTTATTAGTATTTTCGTGTTCGATTAACCGAAAAAAATCAATTTTACCGAACAGATTCTCGACGGGCGACGGGCGGTGGAGATCCAGATGCTTCTAAAAATTGATATTCAGACGGTATAATGTATAGTAATTTGATATGAAACAATGTTTTATATTGATTTGTACCCTATAGAGTGCTGTGTGAAATTATAAATAATAATGAAAACAAAATTGATATTATATCATATTAGGTGCCTCATCCATCGAAATCAAAATATCGTTTTTTTTTCAAATACAAAAATGATCCAGGTGTTTTCTAACGCCCAAAAGTACGTAAAGACGTAATACCTTTATAAAGTTATAGAATTTGGAGCTACGGTGCAGTCTGAAAGCACTTAGTCTTTATATATATATATATATATATATATATATATATATATATATATATATAATATGCGTAGTAACTACTACCTATACTTACGTATAATTTAAGGTTTATACGGTTTATTCTACAGATTTATACGGTTTACCTGTAGAGCACGACAATAAGTGTGATAAATATTCGAATAATTCACAAGTGTTATTTTTTTCTTTTTAGAACTAAAAACATTAGATACGCGTTACTAAAATGAATTATACATTTGTCAAAAACCAACTGTGTAGTATATAATATAATGACTCAATGTCATCGATTTGTATATGATCTCGATATAAAATATTAATTTCTATTCACATTCAAATGAAATCAGTAATATTAATTTGTACTTCCATGTCTTTCTTATACCTATTTGAAAATGTTACATTCCATTCATCTCATACAAAGTATATAAAGCCACTAAAAAAAATTCAAAATCGAAATTAATAATAATGGTAAATTTGTCTAATATATACATACATAATTACAACACGATATATATATGCGTTATATATCAATATAATCGAATAGCTCAATGCAGAAAAAAGAAACCAAATACAAATATTATTAATACAATAAAGACCGATTTTTATCAGTTTTTCTCTTGTTCTTTTTAACTAAAAGTATTAAATAAAATAATAGAATTACAAGATATAATGATTAATCATTAACATAGCGAAAAATTAACATACCCCTCGAGAAACATCGGCCTCGGGGTAGTAATGTAGCAAAGACATTTTTGTTAAACTAATAACACTCAAAACTCAGTATTTTTGTAACAAAATCTATTATAAAAACTTGAACTACCAACGGCAAACATGATTATATAGGTGTACAGTAATCTTATATATATATATATATATATATATATATAGGATTACTGTATATATAGGATAATATATTATATATTATATATTATAATTATCTATCATGGCTTATATAAAACAATAATTACGATTTTATACTAATTAATGCATGGTAATACTACTACGAGGGTAAATTTTGTTTTCATAAATATGATAAAATTAAAATCGAAAGTTAAGTAATTCGAAGTCATAGCTATAAGTGAATCTTAAACATGCATACGACCAACTATATAGTAAATATATAATAAATAATAACTATTAGTCGAATTCACAAAGTGTATAATACGCCGACCAACAGCACATAACGCAAAAAACGCATAAAACGCATAAATATTGTTTAAACAAAAAAATCTCAATGAAGTAAGAAATAAATAAATATCAATTAAACAGATTCAGCCAAGTCGGGTCATAAAGCTACACAAGATAAAATAAATTTTATTTTTTTTTCCAGCTAAAGCGACAACGTATTTTTATAATATGGAACGTAGTTATTGTCTCCTATATACAATGACTAATCAAATAATATTACGCGATTAGATCGTATTATTAAAGTGTTTATGTGCAGACTATATATTTTTATGAACGATTTATTCAGCTTAAATTTCCTCGACACGTATCGCAGGCACGTTCAGGAGCCGAAAGGTACGATGGAAGATACATGAGTGAGATTACTAATAGGTAGATAATGTTGAAAAAATCAACAAAAAATATTTCTTCAATATCCATTTATTCCATTATTTTCTGATTCCGTTATCCTTCAAAGTTCAAACATAAATTAAGACCTATCAATGAGATCCGTGTATGTTACAAAAATGAAATTTTTCAGGAGAGAATAGTATTATACTTAATGGTTAATTGTGAGCAATTCGATGAATTGTTCATATAAACTTTGATAGGTAGTATACCTATGTTGAATAAAATCATAAGTTTGATCGCGTGTCCGTTATTAATTATAAGCAAATAGTCTAAACTAATTAATAGTTATATTATATGCCAAATATACTATGGTAATATTAGTAACTTATCAGTTACAATTTATCAGCAGCGATTAAAATGGTAATAATACTACTCTAAACAGTGAACGGTAAATGTATTATAGACATAACTCTTTTCGCGAGGATGTGTTAATTAAAGAACTTAAAAGGATATCCAAAAATTAAAAAGTATAAATAAAAAATACACACAGATTATGCGTTTAGCAGTCGTTGACTTACAGCTTACCTTGGCACAAGACAAATGTTTTATTATTATTTTAAATAATAATATATTATACAACTTTAGGAATTTAACTAGAGAATAAAACACACCACGATTCGCCCAGCTTAAAATCTAAGCCTGATTTTTAAACCTTGAAAAATATAATAAACAAAATAAGAAAGAAATAATGTAATGTCGTTGTTATATTAACATAAATTATTTTTGTTTCTAGTCTTTACTTAAAAATCATAAAAACGCATACGAAATATCTTTAGAAAAAATTATACACGTCATTGTGGTATCAAAAATGATTGTGTTATTGAACTCGATAAACTATCTGCAGATATATTATGCCAGTAATGATACTTAGGTTGAGAGATTCTCAGAAAAGTTTAACATAAATATTTGAATACATCATTATTTTGTATTCAAAAATAAAAAAAATTATTTGCGAACTTGCATTTAATTATGCTTTTCATATTTTATTTTAGATTCAGTAATTTCTATCTTTTCAACGGTATAAAATATACAATTCAACAATATCAAAGATATACATTTTATAATGACGGGATTCAAAATTTCACCACGTTACGTCCAATTTACATTATACTTTATTATCAATAGTATATAATATTATGCTAATCATTATCATTATTTTCATAATGAAAATTATATACAAATCATATAAGCTAAAAAACGAATGGAATGTTTGTAAATTATGTAAAATCAGATTGTAAAGAAACGACACCACAGCTATAATAAAATATGAACATACTTTTTGGCCGTGGATGTAATCCTGTCATGTAGTATAATTATCAAGTCTTTACTATTGTGCATGTTAGATATATATACAAAGGTACTTATAGGTTACATATATTAAACGAATCGATCTAAAAACAACGGTATGCAGCTGTGACGTCATAATTATTATAGCTGACGGGGCGTGATAAAATAAAACATGAAACTATTATAAAACTCGCGAAAGAAAAAACGCAACGACCCAACTGTGGACGCGTGGGTGAGTGGGTGGGGGATTTGTCGAAATTCAAAAATTGCAGCTCATGACAATGGTCGACCCCCCAAATCCGCGATACAATGGTCCTTGATTCGGATAGAATCCTGCAGCAGCAGCGGCGGCAGCAAAGTCGAACATCTGCACGCAATATAAGTTAAGCCCCCGGCCGAAAAATATGTAGATGCCTGTATATATAATTACTAAAACGTTATAATATACAAAAATACGCAACAATAATCGAACAAACACGCGAGGCGATGGTAAATTATTATCGTCGTCCGTATGCAATAGTAATAATAATATAATACAATAATATATTATTACAATATAGGTATATAACTTTCTCGTGACTTCCATTGTCCGGACTCGTCGCACGCAAAGACATAGAGGACGGCGGCATATTTTATAAACGAATTTCCCCCCGTCCGTCCGTCCGTCCGTCCGATATCGAGAACTCGGTCCGATGGAGGAGGTAGAGGAGGATATGGAGGCGGTGACTGCCGCTGCGGCGATAACTGGATCGGCACTCAGGAATGCGGCGAGTCTCCCGACGACCGACCGACCGACCGACCGACCGCCCGGCCGCCGTACAATCAAGCGGCGGCGACGACGGCGTCGGCTTTTTGGCAATGTCGCCGGGCGACAGGTCACGCCGCGCTGCTGGTCGGCACACAACCGGTCCGCCGGTGACTAGCACACACGCTCGACAACGCCTATTGTCGGCTGGTGTGTGTGTGTGTGTGTGTGTGTGTGTGTGTGTGTGTGTGTGTGTGTGTGTGTGTGTGTGTGTGTGTGTGTGTGTGTGTGTGTGTGTGTGTGTGTGTGTGTGT
>JACXSJ010000125.1:0-57011 GCA_014851325.1 Pentalonia nigronervosa | reverse complement strand
TTTTTAATTGGAATGACCACCACCCGCTTTCAGGGGTTACCAAACATAGGGTCCTTGAAACACATCTATCGCAGACAATTGACCAAGGTCATTAACGCACGAGTGTACATGTGCAATGCTGAACGCCACCGCTAATCATAAACGCAAGAACCATGATCAAAGAGCTCCCCCATCAATTCGTACCATACACATCGATACTAAACTACAAGTGTTTTAAAGACAGTTTCTCGCCAATGTTCATACGTGGCTTTATACACACTATACCTACCTCCAATCGCGTGATAGAAGTATAAAAGTAACCTGCGGCGGAACACTGTTGTAATAAAGCACTTTACACTTTATGATTTTCAGAAAAATACCCATCTAGTAAACTTAGTGCACCGAACAAAACCATATTTTTATCATGAGTTTTATCATAGGGTTCTTAGAAGACAAATATGTTCTTTTATATTTTTTGGAATTTTTTAGTAAGTAAGAAAATGTAATATTTTGGTTCCTGATTTTCATAATTAATTATGTCTTTTAACAATCATAAAAAAATAACAGACGATGTAATAATTTTGAGCTGTTTTTTACTTTTTTTTACAGAAAAATAAACAGAAGATTGAAAATATAAATTAAATTAAATGGCAGTGTATTTAAATAAATATTTAGACATATACCATTTTAAAGTGAAGTACAACAATAATTGTGATATGATAATAACCATGTAAAATCTCAATAAATAAAAAAATAAATATATTTTAAAGTAAGACAAGACACAGGTTTCAGATGAAACATTTGTATATACTATTATTCCATGTTTTATGAATACCGTATCATACGCATTTAAATATAATATCAACCATTATATTTAGTTCATCTTCGCTGGAGCATTATACAGATATTAAATTATAGAATGATATAATTCTTTTTTTTCAAAACTGGAATTTGTATTTGACCGTTTGCAATCAATATAAAATTAAGAAATACAACGGAGTAACATAATATACTTTTATAAATAATGTACGCATACTATGAAACCATTTACTAATCAGGAGAGACGGACCACCGAGAGAACTTCAGACGCTGCATACATTTTATTTCATTACACAGGAATTCTCCCCACTAAAATTTCGTTTTAATCGCAATAAAATATGTAACTCGTTAAAAGTTTAACATACATTTAATTATGCATAAAAGCAAGATAAACATTTTTAAGATATTGATAGACGCGGTTCAATGAATTTCTTTGTTCAGTTACATATATTTAAATTGGTCATAATTTGAATTATTAGTCCTAGTTCAAAAGTACACGGTGAGCAGATAAAATATACATTTTAAACTTACTCAATACAACATTTTACCGTGGTGATTCAATTCTGTTTCGGTGAAGAGTATTTATAAAATGCAACTCGATCGTTATCAAAGTATAGTGTATACGATATAATACATATATAGATCGGTAATAATGAGATTTTAAGTTTTCGTGAACGATATAAACGTACTATAATATATATCATACATCATATGATATTTTGTTTATGTCCGAAACTCAAGTATTTGAACACAATATGTACGATGATAAAATTGTATGCGGTGGAAAAGGTAGTTCACAATATTTGTCATGGCAGGAATGGATGAGATAATTTCGTGCAAGATAAAGCAAGTAATAAAGATTATGAACTTTGAGTTAATGGTTTGTGTTTTGTGACCACCGTAAATACCTTAGTTTATTTATATATATTTTTTGTGTTTATAGGACTAGTGCTGTAATGACAAAGAGTTTGTATAGGTATTTAAACAGAAAGAAACACATGCACGATGAAACATTATCCGAGGCATTCGGGAACGATATAGTGAACGACCAAAAACCATCAGGAATGTGGGAATCGAAAATCATCGTACCAAAAGTAGATACGTTTTTACATATTGTAAAGCCGGTTTTCACGGTGCGAATCTCGGGTAATGCTTGGTATCATAGATGACCTAAAGTGTGGGCCAGATATAAAATAAAAAAATACATGTCTATTTTTTTCCATATCTACAAAAATAAAATAACATATGATCTACACTCTTAAATGCAGTGCCCATCACGGGGGGGGGGGCGGCTGCCGGTTAGATTGTGTACATTTTTCTACGACTTTATTTCACTTTGTTAATTTCCAGCTGTGAAACAGAAAAAATAAATTTAAAATTAGAACTAATTGAAAACGCCAGATGAATTTTCCCTTCACCAAGAAAAATTAAACTCGCTCGTTCATCTATCTGTTAAAAGGGAAAAAACCATTGTCTTAGATTCTAAATCATGTATTTTTTTTATTATTTATATTGACTATATTGAAAAATGCATTAATACTTTAATTTTGTGTACAATGTAAATGATGTATATTAGTAAACATTTATTTAAATTATAACCTGTATTAATCAACACTAAATAATTCCTTATAAATTTATGGTATAATTTATTTATAATTTTAAAAAATAAATTGAATACAAAAAATCAATATAGCAAAAAAACTGAATTTATAATTTAAGTTAAAGGCCCCATCAAAAAATTAGACCCGGCCCCAAAATTCCTAAGTTGAACTCTGCTTAAATGGGTAAAACTTCTTTAAACAATATAATTCAGCAAAATTAAAATAAAAAGTTAAGAAAAATGGATATTTTTAGTAAGCATAATGATATTAATAATATGCTAAACATATGGTAGAAATTTGATGTATCTTTGGAGTCTAATATTTGCAGTTATGATTTTCTTAAGATATTTTTTCTAAGTAATGAGACATATTTTTAAAAACGGAACAATTAAGCGTTCTGAATGATTCTGTCGGGACACCAGAACAGACTTTTAAAATGCGGGACTTATCCGTAACCCGTAATTAAACGAGACGTCTAACAGCCATCCTATAGATGACGTACTGTGGGAATGGTGAGAATCGTCAGAACTCATCGGTATATTATCGCAGCACGGCTCGCCTAGGATTGACTTAGAGGCACAAATCAAAGGTACCCCGCGCATTTCCATGGCAAGTGGCCGAAAAATGTCAAATTTTGTAATTTTGTCTTATATTCAGTTATAGATATAATTGGGTTACTTTGTAATTAATGGATTTCCTAAAAGTGTAATAATCATATTAAAACAATAATAACAATAATAATTAAAACTAATTTTTACTCCATATATACGTATATACACTCTTTACATAGTCTGATTATATATACAATTGATTTAATCCAAAACTGTTTTTAACGCCTATGCATGTATTATGTATGACATATTTCCAATAAAATCGGTTTAGTATAAAGTTACTAATAATAGTCATGAACTAAGCGCACACGTGTAAAATGTGAAATTTTAACAGAGTATATAGCAAACTATTTTTGCGACAACCGACAGTAAAGAATGCAGAGAAAATACTACATATCTAATCGACTATTATTCGTCGAGGAATCTGGGCTAAATAATATGCATGTAATCAAAATCCATTCATAACTGGTTCCGTGATATAAAAAAATTTAAATTACTTTACTTTTAAGAATACGTAAATAACAATATAATGATAAACTTTGATTTTAGTAGACACGCTATAGGTACCTACCTATTCAATTTAACAATTGCAGCACTTGGTCTATTTAATAAGAGTTATTAGTCAAATTGTACCTTATTTCAATACCAGTGAAGAGATTAAGTACCTTAAATGTCCAGTTTTATGACCTCAAAGCGTTTAATCGAGCAAAATATGATTTTTTTTCAATAGGCATGATTACAAGTTTCCTATAAATTCTATATAAAAAAGACCTTAGATTATTCCTTTCACATAATTGCTCACGGATGATAGCAGCATTGCCCAGGTGTTCGTTTATTGTCAATGAAACACCGGTCTTCAATATTGCATCCAAAGAATTATGAATGGAATTTCTTAGTAACGAAAACCCAAATCCGATACCCAAAAATGGTTTTAACTCACCACAAATACAATGGACATTTTAAGTTTATACAATTCCATATATTATATTAATTCAATGTCAGTGGTTTACAGGTCTTCAGTAATTGGAGCCTACACATTCAAATACATTTTTTTCCTTTATGTTTGTGGTTCTCGTGGTACCAAATTCACAGTGGTTTAAATTCTACCGACCCTATTATGTTATTACATCCAAATTCATTAAGTTGAGTTTATAATTGTTTGCATAATATGCATAATATATTATAGCATGAAGTTATATATTGCATACAATTTTACCATTGCATACAAAATAAATTATGTTTTTTTTTCATTAAATTAAATAAATAACAATTTTTTTTGTTTCCTTTGTGTCCAAAATGTTATCACTATGCAAATCTATGAACTAATAAAACTATTTTTTAATTTAAACTTTGGGATTATCAATCATTTTTTATTCGTAAATAATTAATGACAAAATCAAAATAAATAATATACTTACAGTGATACATTTTTTTAAATCATTGATTAATATTTATTAATCAAAAATTGTTTTTTAGTTTTAATTTTATTTTACATTTGATCATTTTATAAATGGTAAGTTGAAGGTTTTATCAAACGTATAATAAAAATAAAAATAGAAAAAATTGTTGATTAATAATTATAATAAAAAAAAATGTATCACTATACATTTTCTACTTTGATTTTAATTATTTACGAAAAAAAACGAATGATCACCCTGAAGTTTAAATTAAATTATAGTTTTATTAATTCGTAGATTTGCATTATGTTAAATTTATTCTTGAAGTAGGTGCGTTTGAAATCGTTAGGTTAGAATGCATTATTTTAAATAATTAAGCTATCGAATTTCTGATAACTCACTACTAAAACTACGTAATAATCGTAATACATAGCTGTGTATATTTATTGCAATTTAACATCTAAAATGCGTTTAACAATTTGTCTGTTATCTCAATCCAAAATAAACTCTTGAGTCCCAGTGGGAAACACCTAAATTAATTATTGGTCACATATATATCGTATTGGATTTAAGCCATTTTCTCATATTATACATATTATATACAAACATTCTCGTGGCACAGAGTTCCCGCCAATAAATCTATCATGAATGGGACACATAAAAGTGTGTGACTCTGCAAGACTCAACTATTTTAATGGCCAACAGCAGTCGGCTGCCACCACCACCACCAACTGCCTCATCAATAGCTTATTTTATGTTAACTGCTGAAGATAGGTCCTCGACGTTTTGTTTGCAAACCAACAACGCTTAATTACGACGTTAATAATAAGAAAACGTTATTTGTACTGTATAATTGAACGAGTACGGTAGGGTTGTATCGACGAGCGGGATGAAACCGGTTACAGGATAAACTCATCAATCCAAGCACGTTTAAGAAAACTGTGACGAAAACTGTTATCGGCAAATACAATCGTCTCTCTCCTAAAAATAAAAAGATTAAGAAAGAAAAAAGGTCGACTTGATTTATTGTAATTCATTTTTCCTCTAATACATTTGGACCCACCAGACAGTTAAAACAGTCTATTCTAATAGTGATTGTGATAAGATAAAATAAATAAAAATAATTGTTTATCACAAAAATGAATTAAGGATACCCAACAGTTCTCATACATATTCACAAATTCACCAGCGAGTTTGACATATTACACAACCGATTAGACCGGAAAAGGTCCATTGATTCACATAGTAAACCGGCGCCGTTCTCGATAGGGGCCTTGGCCATGCCAAAAAGTCATTTATTTGTTGACTCAAAAATGTTTTTATGACTTTAACGCATTTCTCTGTGCATATAAATTAAAATCAAGCCATAAATAGTAACAAAAATTTTACAATGCTCAAATTACGCAAACCAAACGATATTTAAAACTAATTTCCGCATTGATTGAAAATTATATATTTTTCTAAAATATTTTATATTTGTTCATTTTTTGAACATCAATAAATATGAAAATAGAAAAAAATTTAAAACAAACACGTTTAAATAAAACATTTTATCTAACAGCGAATACCCTAGGACCTAGAACTTAGGTACTTGGACTATTTTTTAATTTAAAACTTTAAAAATGTTATAAAATACATAAAAAAAACTTTTAATTTTGAAAAAAATAAATATTTTTTACAAGTTCTTAAAATAAAATAAATAATACGATTTCCTTGAAAATCTTAAATATACTTTTTATTAAAAATATAATTTAAATTAGCAGCATGGCTAAAATTAATTATAGGTAAGTACTGTTATTATATTCTACAATTTAAAAATTTAATTAACTTAGCTAAAATTAAATTAACCTTCATACAATAACTATATTAACTTATAATCGTAACGGTGAGTTGTAGACGTAAAGTACTTCGAATTACACTCAGAATTGTATACATATTGCCTACATTTACTCCTGAAGAAAATCTAATTCATTCAATAATAATTGTTAATTATTATTATCATAGAACTATAAAATATATGAGATTATTTATTAAAATATAAATTAAATAAACACATTAGCGACATTATAACATATAACTGTATGTAACACATATTTTACGGTTAAATATATTGTATATTTTATAACGATTGAAAAAATCCTTTAACTAAAGTATTACCTATGTAATATATAATATAAAGATGAAACTCTATTTCAATTCTGTATTTCGTAGGTACATTATACATATTTAACACACGGCATATATTGCATTGCATAGTTAATGCGATTATAAATATTTTTTATAAATCTTAAATTCTTATCTACATTTATAAACCAACCATCCAGTTCTTAACAATAACTACCTATAATTTGGATTTCAATTTTGAAACCTGTTTTGAATTTATCATTTATACTGTACTTAATATTTAATTTATTCTAGTATAATTTAACATTTTTATTCCAATATAAAATAGGGGTTTTCTAATTCCATAATTTATTATCAGTAATTTATCGTAAATGAATATCAACAATTACTAAAACAAAACTTAATTGTTTTTAATTTCCATAAAAATTAATGGAAGAATTGAAATTTCAAATTTGTGATTATTGTAAGTACGACATACCAACACAAAGAAGGAAGAAAAATAATTAGATACATTTGAAAAACAACCAATTATTATAAATACAGTTATAAGCATATGTTTAAGTTTTAATGGAACACTTGTAAATATTAACAATAAACATTGCTTATTGAGACTCTAATACACGTAACAAAAAAAAAATCGAATTTCAATGAAAACCACACAGCGTGCGAATGAAAACGTTTACACCGTTGTAAGCAATTAGAATAAAAAGGCGGCAGAGACAAAACTCGATTGTTTCCGAACGTTTTATATATATACGAAAGTCATAAAATTGGTTTTTTACGATCGCACACAGTGTCGCGAACTTGTTAAGACCCACGAGGTTTTTTTACCAAGTATTATTTTCATTATTATTTTTATGGCGCAAAATAAATATTTTTAATATATATATATATATATAGGTACCTATATGTAGAGACTTAAAACCATAACAATCCTCACCAACGTGGCCCAGGTCGGCGTTTCGCCCTGAAATCTGTTTATCATAAATTAAAATATTTATACCCATAACCCATAGTATAGAATAATATATTAAACACTAATTTTTTTAAGCTATTATAGTATAACACAATTTTCTTACACACTACCATATTATTAATTTTTAAACATTAGGTATTTTATTTTTATTATTGTTTTAGCAAAGTATATATTTTTCAGTTAAATCAGAATTTGCATTCTTCAAAAATGTACATAATACCGAAAGAATACGTCTTTACACACAGATTGTATTCACAAAACTAGTATAGGTACAAGGTCGAGAACAAAGAAGAAAAGATACAAGTATGAAATGTAATTTATAGGCTGAGCAAGTTTTCGCTTTAATTTATCGGTGACTTACGTATTCAACAATAAATAAATACTGTGTATGATTTTTGTAATATTCCCTTCTAAATTGTGTTTAGTCAATAAGGCATCTGAACAGAATACCGAAGTGTGGCTAGATTAAATTCAATTGTTTTCAAACTTAATCAATTTATAATTGTTAAACATGTAAAGAAAATTTGAAGGAAAAGCATACTACGATCTGACTTTCTATTCCCAAATATATTATTTATAAGCCCAAAATGAAACGTACCTACTATAAACTTATATGACCAATAATAATTTATGCTTTAAATAATGCCTTTAATCCAATTCAATAATATGATACTATAATACTATAATATACTATAGAAACACGTTTAAGCAATAAAATTGATAACGTAATTAATACAAATTAATCTATAATACATGATTTAAATGACTAAAATAATAATAACTTAATTAATAATAAAATATTTTCAAATAAAAATATAGCATTTAAACTTTACAACCAACCAACCAGTTTTATATACTAACATATCAAACAAATTCCAAATTGTTAAGAATTTTATACTATTTTAAGATGCACAAATGTAAAGCTCAGTAGATATAATTTTATGAACGATACGCACCTATCTAAAATGAATCAAACAAATAACTTCATTAAAATCCGTTTATTAAATACAACAAATTTGCCACGACTGCGTCGAAATTAAAACAATATCAAAAACTTTCGCCGCACAAAAATTCACTATAAACTCGTTTTTTACACAACACCGTGTATTCAGACGTATGCGCGGGATTCGCAGTCTTCGAACCAACGGGTCACGGAGTTTTTGCACGTAATATTATCATAACGAGTCTATTTTTATATACAACTCAAACCAATTGCATGTATATAAATAAAAGAAAGAAAACTGCGATTTTAAAACGCTGCGCGGCATTTAATTCGTAAAAATACACCGGATCAAACCAATGCTGGTAGCATTATTTTTTCCTACACGGTATTCAAGGCCAAACGTGCCAAACGACGTGTGTTTGTGTGCGTGTAATACACGAATTCACAATAAATTTAACACCCCCGTAAAGTGTACGCGTAGCACAGAGGAATACCACATAATATTGTAACTATGTCAAGCTACGTCATCGCCGCCTGAAAACGTCTCAAGGCCCGTCTGGACAGTATTTAAATGCTACAGAAGATGAGGAGAGAAGAAAGAAAAAACCACTCATGTATTTTACATGCGGTTTGCCGTTTTTAAAATCATATTTCAGCTACGGCCATTGAAATAATATATCGTTTCGTGTCGTTTTATAAGTGAGAAAAAAAGTTAGAATTTTTATTTATTACGATTATCATTTTTTTTTCTCAAACAAAAAACTTATCCCCCACACCGTGTACGTATGTAAATTACTAATATGCGGTGACGCGCGCTCGTTCGAAAGATCATGGCCAACGGTTGGCCTGTACATTACGAACAACCGTTGTCGCCGACGGTTTCGTAATAATATGCCGGTCTGCTGTGGTGGGAGGAAAATCGGACCCGAGAACAATTTTTATGACGAACGTGTGACAACGGTATTGGCTATAGGTACATCGAGAAATACTAATAACACATTTCTTTTCAAAATTAACGAACAGCAGAAACAATATTTATCAACGATTAAGTATTGATAATAATAATATAGTTGATCGCGCCACAATTAAATGTTAACATCATGCGAGTATACCCTACATACTATACAAATATTATAAAATGTGTACACGGTTAAGTAGTATATTATATGCGATATATATATATTTATTTTTTTGGCCCCACGAGGTTATTCACCTGCACTGCCGCACTATGAAAATTATTTCCAAGTCGATGTTCCCCTCTCTACGAGACGGTACGTATATTTTAATGACATTTTTTTTTTTTTGTACATTATTAACAGAGGAGTCTTACTCAAACGAAACAACCATTGGCAAACAATCTCAGTTTCATATAATTAGTACCACATTGATCCTTACTCCGGTATTATATATAATAGAGTATACTAGCAACATATCACAGCACAGCTGGTCTCAACTCTACTTTTATGATCGTACACGGCATTTTAATTAATTACTATTTTCGTATTTCATCATATCTCACATTGTTGTTAGTAAACTATAAAAATCTTTAAAGATTAGATACTTTATTTATTTTAATTTAGTACGAGACCAAAAATTAATCTAGTTTCAAATTGTAAAAATGATAAGCTTTTAAAAGCTGACATGGTCATAATTATTTCTTTCCTTAAGTTAAAGATTTTTATTTTTACACTAGTTTAATTACTAGTAAGGTTTTTACTTTGAAACATTTTACTTCCTCCTGATAAAGACCTCATTCTGTAACTAATAAATAAATGATTGCATGCACATTGCGGTGAACAAAAAATAAGTAACTTTTCTTTACACTCGTTTTAAAAAAAAATTAGTATTTGAAAACTAAAACATCAAAAACTCCCAACAAAACAAAAATAATATTTAAACATTTTAAACCCAAACAAACAGATACTATACATTTATGTTGGCCATGTTAAAATAAAGGTTTGAAAAAACCATTTGATGTACGTTCAATAGGTATAATATGTGTTAGGTAAACATTAAACAGTGTTATGTAGATAAATACTTAAATTCACCATTCCAGTCAAATGTTTTAGACAACAGTCACTTTCACACATGCACACACTCACTTCGGTGGTATTTTTTTTAATCTTTTGGTGATAAAAGAAAATAATGCATTACGATGATTCGAGGAATTTTTACTGACTGGTCCGCGACTGTAACTGCAGTTTAGATTAAGCGCCACGCCGTCACCGTTTATAGCCAGTGATGAATTGTCGGTAGTTTGTACTTGTGGGTGAAAAGTAGTCCGCAGGGTTCATAAATAACATTCGACTGAATTTGGTTTGGAATGTACCACGCGTGCGTGTCGGTGATGTCAAGTGTGTGAAAACACTCAGAATTTATAATGTTAAAACGAAAACGAGCGCTCGTGAAGTACACAAGGTATTTAGGTACAAAATACATTCGCGTTTTGAACGTGATTCGAGAGAAAATTTAACGGTTCGCGAAGTTGAACGTACGACGCTGTGTTGACGAATGGGTGAAAAATTCCGATTTACATACAGCAGCCCCGCGTGCACAGGTATAATCGAGTGTAACCTTTTAAGCTAAACTGTACAAGGCTAATATCGGTCACTGACTGTATACACGATTCGTACAATATTAACTGGTTTTAAATAGAAAACAATAACATAATATAAATCAGTATTACAGTTGTTTAAATGTGTAACCCTTCAAAAGTAAAATAGGACTAACTTCCGGCTAACAAAAGAAGTTTAATAATGTCTTGTTGAACTATATCACCTATAACTGATGATTCTTGAATAATAAAATGGTTTTCAATGACATATTCTTAAACGTATTGAGAACCATTTAATAAATGCACATAATATATAGTTATTGTTGAACTTGAACAAAAATGAAACAGTTTATTAGCAGTTTGTATTAATACACACACTGTATAGTTCAACATACACACACGTCAAAGACGTATGTAGGTATATTATATTTATATATATTCTGTACAATATGGGTTTCACTAACAATTATAATACTATGTATACAAATTGTTTATATTATGTATCAAAATTTCCAGTATTGACTAAGTAGCTATAGTAAATAACTAAATAAATGTAGGCAAAGTCGTGAAAACTTACAAAATGAATAAGGTGAAGAAACGTAAATTTATTAAGAAACATTGAAACATAGGAACGTGAGAAAGTATCCATAACTTCATAAATTCTAAAAATGTAACACCAAGATTTCTTATTTTTGTACCAGTATTCAATTTTTTACAAAATGCATTATAATAATATTATGTATCTTAACATCGCAGAACGATCACAAATGTGAAAAGATTAAATTATATAATTTAAATAAAAAATTTTAATAAATTAAAATTTATGTCTATAAAAGTTAAAAAATTAAAAAAAAACATTACAGACAACCATACAATTAATAATTTAATATTCTGAAAATAAAAAATACCAAAATTACCACAACTCATTCCATATCTAGGAACAAGTCTGCCAAGCTCTAAGACCAAACCCACAACATACAAGAAACATAATTGCATTTCTAAAAAATGCCTGAATTTCATAACTTAATTTTTAAAAAAAAATCTATTAATTGTATAAAATTAAAAATGTAAACAATATAAATATACATATACTAATGGCAAAATCTATAATTAATAAAAAAAATAATAAATAAAAGTAATTTAAATTTAGGTAAATTAAAAAATTAAATGTTTAAATTATAGAATATTTTAAATATTAAGAAATGTTGAGAAATATTAAAATATTAATCAAATGTTTTCTTCTAAGTATTAAATATGTATTTTTAGATATAAAAAAATCATAAACCCCTTTTAAAGCTGTAGTAAGAGATAAGACAAAATAAAAACTAAAATAAACTACATGAATACCTAATAAATACATCTTATTAGTAAGCTCTACACAGTACAATTGTTATATACTGAACATTGTAGATTCACTGTTTTTACTCCTGACACAAGCATAAAATAATTTTAAACTCTACATCATCAAATACCAAAAACAGATCACTAGAACAAGTTTTAAAGATATATTAAAACTCTAGCTCGGTTAAATAAATAAAATATGAATTGCCCTTTTATTATATTATTATCATGATTTACAGTTTTGAAAACGAATATTTAAGTTTATTATGATAAAATAATTTACGATGTCATATGAATAAAATATTTAAATATTAACATTTTGTTAAAAAAAATCATCATCACTTTTCTCAGATTTGGTGGTATTATGGTTAATTAAGCATTTATATATATATCAATTGTACATTAGGAATGCAATTAAAATGTTATTCACAATGATTAGAATAACTTGTTCAATAATTTATTATGCCTACTTAGGTACTATATACTAAATACTTGTATTAATATCCAATAAAGAGTTCATAATGTAATTAAAATATGTTATCATTAGAGTTCAAGTTCAAAATCTTTTGTTCGATAATTGAATAGCGAACATTTTTCATACAAACTAACAAGTACCGATGTGCAATATTAAAGCTTCCAAGATACTGGTTTTTGCGCACTATATTATTTCAATACCTATTATTTATACCTATGCATATCATTTTACAATGTCATTAAATTTGTCGTACTATACAATAATACTATACTATGATTATTTTCAAATAAATTATTTTACCAGCACCTATCCATACATTGTTTAAAAATACGTATTAGAAAAAAAAATTGTGAATATTTTATACATAATATTTTAAATCGAGAATATTAAAATTAATTAGACATAGATATTTCAATTACTTGTACCTATTAATACAAAGAAATTTTCATACAGTATACATTTTGAACGTATTCACGAAAAAGACTAGCTTTTTTTGTAAATACTTTATCTAGTTATAAATATGTATATAAATTACAATTTATTAAAACGAATCAACATTTAAATTTTCATACAAATAAAATCATCGTATTGTATTTATTCTAAATTATAGTAACGAAATAAAGTAAGTATGAAACAATTATTGTTCTGTAATTGCGTACCGGTATCAACAACAGCCAATAATATTGTGATAAAAGACAGAAATAAACCAAATTTAGAATAAGAATATATCACAGTTAGAGATATCGTTTCAAGGTGAACTGTATAACATACAAATACTTTAATAATTTATAAATATAATTAATTATTCAATATTGATATTATTGCTCGTTAGTTACTACCTCATTATAATTCAGATTCGTATAGCAAAATTCAAATTTTATACAGTACCTATGTAATTGCAAAAATTACAAATGTGTACATATATATTATTTATACGTGATTATTAATCAGTACAATATCAATTATTACTGAGTATGAGCAATGACTATCTATAATGTAGGTTTAAATATATATTTTAAACAAATGCCAAAATTGTAATCATAAAAAAACAACAAACTTATTAATCAATGGCTAAATAGAAACTACCTAATACGTCATTATAATTTTTAAAATTTTAACTTAAGAATTGCAACGTTATTTTTATGTTAACTCCTAATTTGATAGGATTCAAAACTTCGAAACAATAAAAGTATTACAGAACGTTAAACGAGTTTCATAAAAAAGCAATCAATTTTAAATACATAAAAACAAATGGTTACCTAATTTAATTGAAAATAATATTTTAATAGGTAAGCAAATAATAAAGTGAATTGTTGAAAAAGAAATTTAATCTAACAAACCGTATAGGTAACCTTATTATAGTACATAGTAACTTTTTACAGTAAAATGTAGGTAGGTACCTATTATTTTAGAAACATGGAGCAGAGCAAAAAGCCTTTTGATGTCAACAAATAATATTGAATGAGTAGAAAAATTCAAATTTTTAATATGTGTATACAATCCTTTATGAAAATAGTCCAAAATCTGGACGTACATATTAGGATTATCTTAAATACGATACAGCGCGCGGCGTGTCAGTGAAAGAAGGGAGAGTTAGGTCAGCGACTTAATAGCAGCAATTATTTCTTTTTTTTATGAACGGTCATAAATGCGCGGCGTTGTTGGCCTTGATGTTTACTAGACCTATGTTCGAATATAAAATATATACACACAATAAAAGGCCGAAAAATCAAACAGAAAAAAGGCAAACACCAAGTGGTGGGAAAGAAACGTCTGTATGCGCGTAAGGCCAAGGTTCATAATACGATGTGCACGAAAATCACACAAAGAACGATACATATTTTGATAATAATATTCAAATATAGAGATAAATATTTTTCACTTCCAGGCAGTTTTTCAGCATAGCTTTAGTTCAAACTTTCGTGGTTCACATGTCAAGACAAATGTACACAACGTAGGTAATAACTAATAAGTATTTATATATTATGGCTATTATAATACAGATAAATAATGGGTAAAAATATAGATTTATTCACTTATTTCCAATTTACCATTATTGCCGTACGGCAAATTATGCTCAAATATATATTATCGTGCATACATCCATTTTTGAAGGACACGATTCTATTTTTTTTACTGGCGCCATACTTCTAATCGCTCAGACTTAGATAATAGAAAAAATAACACTTGGATTGGCAACAAAAAAACGCGTGTTACAGGTCAAGTATACATAATGTGCTATTCGGAAGAAGCAATCCACCAGAACCCACGAGTATCCAAAATCATAACATCAATTTTGGTCATAACAAAAAGATTAGTACTACTAGATAAATATCATTGAAATATTCTTTTTACTGATTTATTTATAAATTAAATAATACAATTTTTACAATCGTGTTGCAACATACAAAAAAAAATTTAAAAAAATAATTGAGATAAATACAATAAAAACAAACAATAACATTTATTAATACTCAGGGTGGTTTTTTTTCTAACTAAATGTGTAATAGTTCAATCTAGAACTTAGGTTTTATTTTAAAAATAATAACATTTTTATTAATTCAAACACCTTACAGTTAAAGAGGTATTGATAAGTACTGATGAAATTAAATAATATAAATGAGAATCTACAATATGAAATTTATATTACGATTATTTATATTACCTTCACTCTCGAGAATAGCATAATGGGATGATTGAGAAATACTTTGAAGTTTGAATTTTTACATTTCTATTTTAACTTAAATATCTTAATGCAAAATTAAGACACGCTGTGTTAGCCTATTGTAATATATTTTTTATTTAATTTCCGTGTGAGTTCATAAGCAGAAATATTAATATCACGAATACTATTTTAAATAGTAATAGTTAATTTTAAATAATAAAACGCGATTAAAATATTTAGGTACTTATTTAAAACGGCAAAATTGTTAATTCATTGCATAAAAATAATTAATAAACCAATTATTGGTTTAACTCTACATAATATACCTACGTAAACAAATACACATTACACTAAAAAATATTATTAGCTATTAAAGTTCAGCAATAACAACTATTGTTCACTCTAAAAGAAATTAAAATAAAATAAAATAATGAAATATTTATAATCCATGATTTTTTGCAAGATCATTAACAATAAAATATTAAGAATCTTTTATACGTACACTTTCGATTACTTGTCTTCACAAATTTGATTAATTGTTTGAAAACTATTTATTTAAAAATAAATATAAAAATTATACTATCAAAATTCTAGTGTAAAACAAATAAACATATGGACATTTTCATGTTTCTTGATTTTCTTTTTACAAAGTTCAATTAATTATAAGTTTATTACATAACAGTCATCATGAATTAATCAAAATCCTAAGTGCATAAGATGTTAAAATAAACTACCTATAGACACATATTATTCGGTGATCGAAAATATACCTAATAGCTTTAGACTTTAGTTATAGCTGTTAAATGATAATAATTTATTGTCACAATTATTATTATTGTAGGTATATACTTACATTGCATTTGAATAAGTTAAAATAGAAACATAGTTTAACGAATGTAATATTAATAACGTATAACGTACTTATGTGTAAAAACTCTGCTCTTTTTCAAGTATTTTATGTCATTATTATTGTATTTTATCTCATATGCTTATCATAACAATATACTAATATACTACCGATTAAATATACAAAAATAAATGTTAAAAAGATGGACAAGTGGGTACCACTCTACTATATAATTAGTAGGTGTCGAGTGGGTCACTGTAATGGATGTAGTATATTTGAATGACATAATATATTTGTATAGGTACGATAAACGATTCTGACAGTCTGTCAGGCTTTATATTACTAAGTATATTTTATGACAATAATATATTAAGTAATTTATTTTACTAGTAATAATTCAGTACATCTCATCAATTTTTTGGTTACAGTATAAACTACTTATGAGAAATCTTGTTTTAAATTTTCAATCCTAAGCTATAAAAATTAAACATTTTCTAAATTTTCATGAATTTTATTAATTTAGTTAACATTTAAACTTTAAATGCTTATAAAAAAAAGCATGTCAAAGTATCTTTGATATTTTGAGCTGCTATTAAAACAACTCATGTAGAACCTTGTATTAAATTTTCAAGCTATTTTAATTAGCGAAAAATTTTTAATCGATATTTATAAAACATCAAATTTTAAATGTATATATATATATATAGATCAAAAAGGATCAAAATATTTTGAACATTTTATAAACTATAGAAAATGATAAAATAAACATTTGGTGAACATTTAAATATCTATAGTTATTTTTGAATTACAACAAAATAAGAAAATCGTTCAATAAGGAATCATTAATTTATGAGTGAATATACAATGTCGTAAAAATTTGAACTTCAAACGCTCTTAAAAATTTTATTTAAATTCCTGTTAACTTTATTTTGTTCAACGGAGTATAGAAAATTATAAATTAAACATTTGAAAAAAAATTATGTATTTACGGTTAATTTTTTTTTTTTTTTTTTTGAACTAAACCAAAAAACAAAATTAATTTTGTAAAATAGTAATTTTGCATGAAAATTACAGTTTTTCTTTATTTTTTTTCTTATTTTTCCGGACGCTTTTAAAAAATACTGTGAATTTTCAATTTTCACTATTCAAAAGTACCAACTGGGTTTTACTTTTCTACCAGAAAAGATACTGATGTGAAAATCAAAACTTTTATTTCGACTACTTATATTGTACACAACAAAAAAAAAAACACTCATCGTTGTAAAATTAATACATTCATCTCTACACTCAGAATCTAAAATATATTGCGTAAATACAAAGTAGTAAGTTTTTATGCTTTTATATATAAAGACAAATTGATTTTGATTTCCAGTATTGAGTACATAAATATAATAATAAATTACAATTTAACATTTATATGAAACAATTATACATAATATATGTATCATATATTTTGTAAGCTCAAAGGAAATGTAAAATATTTTTAACAAAATAAAAAATAATAAAGATAAAACATAAAAGAGGAAAGAGATGAAGAAAAAACCAAACATAAA
Organism: Pentalonia nigronervosa; assembly: GCA_014851325.1. NCBI lineage: Eukaryota > Metazoa > Arthropoda > Insecta > Hemiptera > Aphididae > Pentalonia > Pentalonia nigronervosa. The sequence continues at coordinate 39,126 of JACXSJ010000125.1, read as the reverse complement.
AAAATATGTCTAAAATAAAAGTCACTTTAAATTGTAAAGTGTAAAATCTTCAAAATTCAAGCACATGAAATTGTAAAAACGGTCTCTGAAGTCCCATAAGAAAGATTTAAACAGTATTAAAGGCCAAGGAGTATACGTGTCTAATCCTTCGAAAAATTATAGTTTAAAACTTAAAATTAGATTTTGACTGTCATTTTAAACAAAGATTACCTACAAAGAGTAATGAGTAAAAACCCATTAATATTATGTCATCAAATTTACTTAAACTACCTAACCTTTTTATACATTTTGGTTTAGTTATTTATAATTCCATAGATAACTGAGAATCTTATGAAAGTCACTAGTATTTTTAATGTTATTTACTTCATAAAATCATAATCTAAATAAAAAAAATTAAAAAAAAACAATTTTCGACATTTATATATTGATCAGTTTTTTTTGTCATCTAAAAAATAAATTTCATTGATAAAATCAACCAATTTAACAAGTTGAGTTAAACATTTTAATAAATAGTGTAAATAAACTAGCTTATTAAAGAGCAGGGAGTATTTATTTTATAGGTTGATACAAATCATTAAATCATAAAAATTGAACAAATTACAAGTTATAATGATCCATGTGTTTAAACCCATGATCAACTGTATAAAATAAATGTTATTATTATTCTTTAGTTATTTTTATTATTCAGCCTAATTCATTATCTGTAGTTAATATAATCCCATGGGAGGACTACCTAGTTCAGTCATTTAATCTATAGATTTAATTAAACCTGACTCAAAACAGTTTAAATCCATGTTATTATTGGTCAATGCAACAATAAGATTTTTTGCTTATAGGGGTGAAAAAAGTCAGAAGTATTTTCAACTGAAGATACTAATATATACAATGATAATGTAAATAATATTATAAAACAAGTAAATAACATTTTTTTATAATGTCGATTAAAAGAAATAGTTAAAAATAATAATATAATATAAATTATACTATCAGATGACCCATTATACCTCCATATAATTTAGATTTTATACTGATTCTTATGACTAATACGACCAAACTGCAATGTGTTATGTCCTTCAAAGGATTTTAATGGTATAATCGGTATTATACTCATCATAAAATAAGGCGGGAATTATCCATCTAAAAAAATCTACTTAATTAAAATTAAACAAGTAAATTAATATATAATAGTTTTAATGACCAATAATGATCTCAATCAACGTTAAGTTCTCAAAAAATTGAAGCAAAAGTTAATTGATTAATTTCGTATAATAGAAACAAAATATATAATCTTATCAAACATGATACAATATTAAAAATTACAGTATGTTTTTAATTCATCGTATATTATGATATTTAAGAATTAATTTAAAATGTAAAAAATGTACAATAATGCGTATTCATTTATACTAATTAAAAAAAAAGACGAATTTAAATTGCAATTAATTATGGCTTTCAAACAATTATAATGAAAGATTTTTTAAATATTTTGTTTGGGTAGGACACAATATTAACTAAACATTGGATAGGACCTTACAGATGGTTAAAAAAAAAATGTTAAATAAAAGAGAAAAACTTCTGAAAATACCATTAATACGTATAGCAACATTCAACAATGCTCGGGGCTTATCTTGAAAAAATATTGTGTATAATAAAGAAATGGAGCCCTTGTTATAACAGGCGAAAAAACCGGTTTCCCAGTGCATTCAGCCACAGCACTCAATAGAAACGCCGAAAACCGGCAGGTAATATTTCTTGGGTTTGTAGGTATTTTTTTTCCATTGCATGAGGACTATAGACTATTATTTCTTTAACAAATAAATCACGAGGGATCATATGGAGCGTGGTAAATTTTGTGGAAGAATAGAAACACAGATTTTTTGAGGGGAACGCCATTCAATATCTCCAATAAATAAAAATAATTGGGTTTAACAAATAAAATATTTAAAACATATGTAAATAATAAGACTAAAATATTATATTTAAAACAATGTCACTAAACTGATTCAACAATAAAAATATTTACAATTAAATCTATAAAATAAAAATATATTTGTTTTAATAACTAAAAAAATCACCAAACATTATGAAATGTTTTTATTTATTTATTTAGTACTAAAGTACTACTTACCGCTTTGTACAATTTTGCAAATAAACATATCCTATAAAAAGTTATTTCTTATTATGAATAGACCGAAGAAATAAATATCTATAATATTAGGTAAGTATAAATATTAACGACTATAAAAATAATAATATAGTTAGGTAGTGCTTTAGAAGAAATATCGCTTCTCATTACTCTTTCAAAAACAAATTAAAAATTATTATTTTTCAATTTAAATGTTCATATATTGTTATTTGTTTTTTTATTATAATAACTAAATAGAAATTTGATTATATTATAGTATGTACGTTTTATTCAAATTTATAAGTGTTACAGTATAAATATATATGTATATAAAATACTTGTAGCATCAAACATAATATATAGTATATATTATTTGTTTTAATAAAATACAACATAAACTGTGTAATACATTATGTAATTTAGTTAATAGTTATAATTGTGAAATAAGTGACACCTAGGTATCTAATTTTTTATTTTTTTTTTTTAAATATTAATTTTTGGAAACATAAAATTTACTTCAAATAATTCAAACAAAGAATATATGAAATATAGAATATATATATACTTACAACAGTTAACTGTTAGTTGTGAATCACGCGGTATGTCAATATTTGGTTATAAAAAAAAAATAATACAATTTTAGTAATAAAAAAAACTAATTTGTATATTTAGGTCACATACAGTCATACACATTTACACTACTGTCAACTTAGGCACACTAAACACAATAATATAATTGCATTTTTTTTTTTATGTTAATAAGATTATTGAAGTAATTAGTAATTACAAAATAAGCTACCTATAATGAAAATTGAAAAAAACAGCCTAAGTGTAATAAATAAAAAAAATAATTAAAATTGAATACATAAAAATAAAATGTCCAACAAAATAATCATTGAGATATGAATAAGAATGGATGAAATTCATAAAAATATGACGTCATTGCATTTATAAGTACAGTTTAAATCACTTAAACATTATATACTACAAGAATTAAATAAATTGGAACCCACTTTCATCCTTTAAAATAAGGAACGGTATAGGTTATAAAACTTAAAACTGACTAATATAAATATACATTTTAAAATCGCTCCAACTAATCTTTGACTAATAAGAATGAAACGAACAAAACAAAACTATCCTCCTTTGAAAAGTTTAAATTGATAAACATACACAACCTACACATACTAGCTGTTATAACTGTTATGAAGAGGGAAACAATTTACTAACACATGCGATATGGTAAGTAGGTTTATAAACTAGATGATTGTAATTTAAAAAAAAATTGGTATATTCAAAAGACAGTTATGTAAATAATATGTATACATATTCAATATAAACTTATATTTCATAGTAAACGTGTTAAATTGTACACCAGCGTATTATTTTTGATTCCCCAGGGTACTTGCTATATAGAATAAAAGAAACAAGAATTTCTCGTTTTACGTCATTAATATTATGCAATTTCATTCAAAACGCGGCAAGAAGGTTGTATACAGTCGTATATATACTTACAAATAGTAATACTAAATTTTACAACAGAGAACACATATTTAGCATCAATAGTTGATTTTAATGTGTACCAACAATGTTATTGGGAAATATATAAAAAAAAATTTAAAAAATAATTTTCAGAATTAGTTTATTAACATAAGACACTGCATTTGAAAATATTTTCTATGTTATTTATGTGAGTCATTACAAAACGATATTTATCAACAAAAAAATGTTTTGGTTAACATTTTTTAAGTTTTTTTTACTTTTTTGAATGACAACATACATTTTTTTTATATTCCGTAGCAAAATATTTTCTGAATATCACGATCGATAACAATCGAATTGTTAATTATAAACTATAGATAGTTATTACATAAAATTATTGAAAATTTAGATGAGCTAAGTGAAATGAAGGGGGTAAGTGTAGTGTACCTAAAAATATTCTGCTATGAAGTATGAAATTTAAAAATGTATGCTATTATTCATAAAAATAAACATTTTAAAATTGATTACGATACACATAAGTAAAATTATAATTTTTTTTCAAAAACGTTAAAATAATCACACTATTTAACGAGTACTGTAAACTGTCTTCATTAATTATCAAGTCCATTGGACCAGAATCGTCATATATGTTCATCTCTAAAAAAACTACATTTTGATAGAAATGAAATGGTGATTGTGTATCTTTTTATTTTTCTAGTTGGAAATCAAAAGCTTCTTTTTTTTTTTTGTTTTTATGACAGGTTTAGTGCTCTATTTTTGCCTTTACAGACATATCCAATGTGTGGGCTTTTCATGTATACATACATAATACATACACAGTGATTTACAGACAACTAATTATGAATAAATAATGGTACACGTTTAACTGCCAAACATGTGATGTGTCATTTGTGTGTGCAGTACTACACTTTGTCATATGGTCACCACAATCATGAAGAACAAATATTACACACATGGATATTAGAAATTAACAACCAATTCCCCTCTTGACGTTTGACTATACAATGTGTAAAGTTGTAGAATTGGTATCTACTATTCCACTGCTCAATAAGTAACCAAAAATACACATTGTTTTATCATAATATATATTTTACAGTAACTGTAAAATATATATTATGATAACTATAACTGTTATAGAAATTATTGTCATATAAAAAAAAACCAATAATATTTTACGTAATAAAATAATAACTATTTATATGATTTTATTATTTTATACTTAAGTAGGTATTTATAAGTTTAAATTGAAAATTTTAAATTTATTAATAAGTATTTTTCCAAATATTTTTCATCACTAAATAATTACTACAATTCGATAAATTCCGGAACAAATTCTGTACTTCGGTACTTATAAAAACATTAGTATAAAAAAACAATAGGTACCTACACTATTTAAAAAAATCTGTTACGAACAGTAGATGAATCGTGAGTATATTGATATATTTTTGAGATGAAAAAAGAAAAATTTATAATTCAAGAACAAACATAAAAATGTGATAAATAATTGTAATTACTAATTAGTAAATTAGTAGTATAATTATGTAAGACAGTAACAATCGATAGAACGTAATATAAATAATTTAAAACATTACAATAATTTAAGTTAATACTAAAAATATTAATTCTAAAACAAATTAAACACTTAAAATAATTAATATCATAATACAAATTACGAATTGAATCATTCAATCAAAATTCGATAAAAGATTATATTTATTATTTTATGATAAAAGACACTATAAGTACACAATTTATTGTGGTACTTAAATAAATTTCAAACAGTTATTGCAGAAAAAAAAGCTAATCCTAATAATATAATAATATTAATAATAATAGGTATGTAAATCAAATAATTGTTAGCCAGTGGGTCTGACTTGATTAAGCCCAATTCATACTGTTATGGCATAAATTGTAAGTGTGTAACCTGAATATTAAATTTTATTATTCAATTGTTATTTATTACTTATTAATTTCTTAGTTATTAGTTATTACCAAAAAAACTAAGAAGTTGATCAATATTTCCTCAACTAAATTTATTCTATACTTATTTAAGTTTCATTATTATTATTTTTTGTTGAATAAATAACGACGAGTCATATTCAACTTGCGTGTGAAATGCAGCGATATTACTATACCTAGTGTCTAAAAAATACATAATTATTTATTTAAACTGCAAATCATTCAACAAATGTATTGACGTCATTAAAAATACAAAAAAAAAAAATGACCAAGTATTATAGAAATCAAGTTTTGAGCCCTTATCTTATCTTACTCAGTCTCGACGTAGGATATCGTGGTTATACACTTAACAAGACATGATTAAATATTTTTAAAAACTAAAAGCTCAAAATATTTTTATAAAAGTTTCTATTTCCTTTGTTTAAAATTTTTACTAACTTAATAATGTCCGAAAGTTGTAATATCTATACCAACATAATACATTGTGTTCATTATTAAATTGTCAACTTTTAAACTGAATGTAGGTAAATACTAAATAGAAAGTGATTATGTCAAACATATTATTAAAAGATTTAATTTTTAAATTATAATATATTCAGTTTTGTTATTACTGACACCACATTGTTTAAATTTATTTGGTTTTAATGCATAAATAACAAAATTTGAGCTCATTAAAAAAGTATTATATTTTACTTTTCTGGGATCCCGGGAGTTGGTTGAACAATTTGATTCATAATATTTCCTTATCACCACTATGGCTGATCCATGAATGATTTTTTTTTTTGAATTACGAAAAACAAACGTATTACGTTATCCGTGTCCAGCACGTTATGGCGGTTTCTGTTCAATATATCGCATCAGACGTTATCGCAATCATCACGATTATCAATAACAGTAACAACAACAATAATAATATTAATACAATATTATCTCTGTCATTTCCGGAAACATTCATAACGATGATTGATAATTGATACCCAGTCGAGAACCTAAAGTCACAATGTACACGACAATACGAACGTGTGCAATCGAATTAGTCGGACCTGCTTTTTACGAACTATTCGCTACACGGGGCAACAGAGAAAAAATTCTTAGGCGTGATAGACTCGCAAACAAGTGCTCGGCAAAACTTTGCTCACCTATGTCCCACCCCCCCTTCCAAAAATCGCCGACACCATGTCTAAACCTTTCGTGGGACAATAAATGAAACCTTATCGATTAACGGAAACAACACAACTATGTACTCACTTGGATGGAATCGGCCGACACGACTTCACCGTCCAGCTCTTGGGCTAGCCTCACACCGAGTTTCGTTTTGCCCGTGCCCGTACACCCTACGACGGCGAACAGAGGTCGGTCCTTTAGGGTTTTTGAATCCATTGCCTGGCGGTTGAGGTGAAACGGGCGACGAGTACGACACGGCAACGATGTCGACGCGAATCCCGAATTTTGGGCCGCGGCGACGGTAAGCGCGACGAAATTATTGCGTTTCGGATTCGCGAAAACCTTTTTCCAAAACATAACATAACCTCAAACACGTGCAATATCGTTATCGCTACGTTATCACAGACGTCTGGCTCGGCGGCTATGCGGTCCGATGCGATGCGCTCCGATCGGCTTCGCTGTACGTGTTAGTTATGTTGGCAGCCTGCGCAACCGCCGCCGCCGACCGGTCACGCACTCGCGCGCTCCCACCACACAGCGCCGCACGAATTTACGGTAACGCGACCGCCGCAGGTCGTTTCCCGCGCAATCCCGAATCCGTGGCAGTCGGGCTGTCTATAACAGTTTACACTCCGTAGCCCTGCCGCCTTATGTTTTATTCAAATCACTTGCGGTCCGAGATTTTTAAATTAAGGGTATAATATGTGTTCGTACGTTCTCCGTGCCGTCGTGGAAACCACTTTCTCTCTATGTCTCTCCCCCTCACACGTCAAACCAAGGGTCGATATTAATGTTGTTATTTAAGGCTTGGATAATATTATACCTATTGCCTATAAATATTTACCGTAGGTATACAATAAAATACGCCGCCAGGACCCGCAGCCGTCCGCACAACAATAATAATATATCGTATACAGTTCCGAACGGTCATGACGTGCACACAGAAATTATTTACACACAAATACTTTTGTGGAATTTAAATTAACAATTGTTAGTGGCCGTCAAGGTATATTCTCCTCCGATATAATTCACACGCGCAGCTCCCCTGTATTGTGAAGTTGAAACTATATAATATACCTATACAGTAGTATATTATAAAAACGCGTAATAATAATAATATATTCGTACGAACTCCACACAAATTACAAGGTGATCGTTGTGTTATACATTTACAACCGACTAATAGTATAGTACCTATGAATTTGTTTGATTTATTATTTGTTCGCTTGTACGTTATATTTAAATATTCTTCTGGATTATTGGATATTTCATTGTTTAAATAAATATAATGACTTATAAGTGTCATTGTTTTGAACTCAATACGTATATATATATAATTTTTATACATTACTATTATGATGTATCACAAGTTATGATCGATAAACAAAATGACGATCTACCTATGTGTTAATATTATTGACTACAAATGCTATATTATTATACCTGGTTTATTATCATTAATATTAAACCAATGGATGCAGTATTGTATACAAATCTGTTAACCACAACATTATTGCATCTCTTTTCACTCTTGTTTAAATGTTATTTTCTATAAAATATAAGAAACGTCGTTTTTCTCTCCGTTGTGTTTGTCAAAAAGCGTATGTCTAGTGAACATAGGTAGGAATGCCGAATTCATATACTTCATATTATTATTTATTATAATATCTAAATATGAATAATACGAAACGACGACAGTACACATCAATATTTCACACTCAATGATCAATAATTCTCATAAATATGTTACTGTTTCAGTTAAAATCATCATAAAACGTGGTTATTATAATATTATATACACGACTACCAAGATATGCTTAGTTTTACGAACATGTTAAATGTAAATACAATAAAATCTGAATAACTTTCGTAGAGGTGCTAGCAACTGTCTATACTTAATGACGTAATTAAGGAAGCTGAGCCCCCAGGATATCTTCAATATTTTTAGACAACATTGACAAAACAAATCATTTTATCAATTTTACTAAAATAATATGTTGTTAACATTTAAGTACAAGGTACCAGGTATCTACGATTTGTTTTTAGATTTAAAATATATGACAGCATATTAACTTCAGAAGACTGGTGAAATACGTCATTTAATTTAAACTAAAAATTAAAATTTGTTTAGTATTATAGTAAGATCAGACCTGCAGTACACTTATATTCTTACAAGGGACCTGGAAATACTATAAAGAAGTGCGACATAAACCTCGGGAAACGGTCGACTGGTAGCATTGACCGGCCAAGTGCCAAGTGGTGAAGCTCGGTACACGTATAAATGTACAACTTCTGTACAAGGCTCGTTTCGCCGGAATTTCGTAGCACGCTGTTTACCACTATAAAATACCAATACACGCATGCAGACAGACGGTAGCTACGGCAAAACGGATTTAGAATCAGAAAGATGACGACAACGAGACGAAAACGGTGACGAATAGTGATCGGACGGCAGATCAAAATGACGTTTATCAAAATTTAACCAACCATGGTCAACGAAATATAAAACGGTTACCCGTTTGATTGTGTCAAGAGATCTGTACCTATAATGTGGTGTACCCGCATCGAGTCGGTCTATTCTATACCGTGATTGTGTTGGGGGTTGACAGCGATTTCCAAGAACTTTCAACATCTATAAAATTCGAGCGAGCATCCGGAAAATTGTCGCCGAAACCGGTATCAGAGGTTATCGAATTTGAGATGGTTTAATAAATTCGTAGTACCTATTTGAAGTGTTACTGCGTCAGTAATTATGGGATATAATTATTATTTATAAAAACCTTGTAGTCTATATTTTTGGTGTTATAATAACATCACAATTAATACAAGGAGCACTATTATAGTATTATTCTGTGTCATATACGAAATAGTTACTTGACTGCATTGATACGGTTTACATCCCAACCACTTAGTTAATTATTTTGAAATCAAATTTGTATTTAAACACGTTTTAATGTGCTATAACCCTATAGTTATAATAAGCCTATAACCCTGGAGCAGCATTGCTAATTACATCTTATTTTTATACACATCTCGAGATACATATCAGGAATTCTAATTTATCGTGTAGAGCATATTGTTATGTATACGTATATAGTGTTTATATGATAAACAAAACAAAAAAATCATCTCTTTTTCAATCCACATAAAATACCACTATTGTCTGTAAAATATTTAATAATACAACATTTATACAATAATTATTGTAGTAGGTACTGTAGTAAGTACCTACACATGAACAAATATTAATAAAAAGCTAATAACTATACTGTAAATGTATTATCATATTAAATACTATGGTATACATGTAAATAATTGTAATTCTTAATACAAGACGTTTTTTATGTGTTAGGTAAGCATTATGTGGGATGCGATCAGTATTGAGAATAGATAACTAATAATTTATCTAGATAAAGATAAAGATGACTGTAGTAAATTTTATCTAAATAAATATCAGATAATTTTATGTTTAATTCTAAAAATATTCGGTGATATACGAGGATTAGGTAAAAAAAAAAAAATACATCGTTAAAACAATTTAAAAATAAATTTCATTTGAAGATAACGGATCAATCTCTGACTTAATACCTACAACAAAAAAGGCTTACATTTGAAAAAATAAAATAAAATTTTTAAATAAATTTCATTAAAACATACGAAAAGACATTCTCTGGCTTAATAATACAAAAAAGCTTATATTTGAAAAGATAAAGAAATAATAAATGCTATTAAAATAATAATACTTCAAACCATATTTTATCTACAACATAAAATCATGCCAAAAGTTTTATCACTTAGCCAGTTGGGCCTAGGTGTTAAAACTTAGATCGCCTTACTAAATAAATATATATATTATTAGAGTAGTGACTACTGAGGACTGGTCGTACAGACCGGTAAAGCGATAATTGAGTAAAAAATAAACTAAAAATTAAAAAATTAAAATAAAAATAAAAAATTAAAATTAACTGGTGAATTATGAACAGTGGGAATAATATTAATAACTTCCAATATGGTATTACAAATATAAAATTGTTGGTTGTTACTTGTTACCATTATGTAGGCATTTGTACAGAATAAATTATACTTGTTTATCCACGAATGTTGGTTTATTTTCGTCGGTTCAAACAATAAGAAATACTAATAATTATTTGTTTATACTTTATACATAATTATATGAAACGGGGATCAATTAATGAAGACCGTCGTCACACGGTGGCGAGTAACAGGGATAATGTATGTTTTCACTTTTGCTATTATTAGTTGCTCTTACTACATAACTTTAAATAATATTTTAAATTTTTGAGTCTTTCATTGTTTACGATTGAAACTCCAGACTTATATTAAACATTTAATATTGAAATACATGGTTTAATAATAAATGTTACCAAAGTTTGTTTTTTGTGTAATAAGTATATGGTATACAAAAAAATGTAAATATAATTGATAATATTTTTAATTTTCAATTTTTTTTTGTCCATTAAAATAAATTATCTAGATAGGTACTCATAGATAACTAGAATATTATCTAGATGAAGATAAATTCAACAGAGTTGAAAATTATCTTCATCTAGATAAAAGATAAATCATTTTTATCTAGATAACTCATCTAGATATTTCCCAACACTGGATGCGACGTATGGTAACCCTAGTTAAAGCAATAAGATTAAATCTATTTTTATACTAAGAAATACTAAGTGGTAAACTGTATATACAATGTGTGGTTTTTAAAAATATTTAAACATATAAAAAATAAAATATTTATAGATATCTAATCATAATTCATAATAATTCTGTAAAATACAGTGAAATATAAATTTTAGAAATTATGTCAATAATTGTAATTACAAATTGAGAATAAGTTCTGTATCCTATACTCCACGTAAAGTTCTTGATTGGAAATGTTACAAATTTCTTTGCCTCGTTATTTTTATGCATTATTATAGTTAATGACTGACCAATAATTTATAATAATAATTTACAATTATTTTATTTTAATGCATTAAAATAATATGTTGAAATCTGTATATTATATAGAATAACTTTGAAGTATTTCCCAATGAGAATTCAATAATAATATTATTTAATATTATCGAAGTGTTGTGTAGAGTTGTGTGGATGAATTGTTTAATCCTAAATAATATAAGTTTATAGTAATTATGTATATAAAAAATGAAATATTTGAATAATATAATATAATATATTTATAAAGAATTAAAAAATGTACATAAATATATAATATAAATGGAGAAACTAAAGAAAATCCTTGAGATATATTATATTACATTCAATTTTATAAAAAATATTGTATTTTGAAGATACAAATAACTCCTATAATAACAACGAAACTATTCAATATTTTCATGTATCGTCAATGATATAATATTAAAGTATAAAAAGTATGAATATAATATATTATGCAGTATGATAACTCATTTTATGGATAGTACGGTTTCGGATTGGGGTTTAAAACTAGCGTATTTTTAGAACCCACGCCATGTGGAAAATTGTTTTGGATTCAGAAAATATAATATTAAAACTTTTTTTCTAATCCAAGCCACCGTCGCACATTCGTACGCAGTATTAGCATTTTTAGAATAAATTGTTTTTTATGTATATGAAATTGCCAGGTATAGCCGTATAATTGGTACACCTATATTATCATGATGAAAACATGAAGCTTTTAGAGCAAGCCATTGTTCGGATCTTGTGTGTTTACACGTGCATACTCATTCGCATCCAAATGACGTTAGGTACCTGCATGTGACAATGTTACATTATGTATATAACGTATAGTTTTGGTAGCCATAGTATAAAATATGACCTTGACGAAATGTAGCACAATAGATGTATTATATGTGGTAGGAAGGTTTAATATTATTATGTCACGCAATGGATGGACGGACGAAAAGCCCGCCGAAGGGACAAACACGTGATTTCTTGTTTTCCGTCGGCTCCGTAACGCGAATCACATGTTTACCATTATATTGTACCGACCGAATAATACTATAATATTGTGCAGCACCGAATGATGTTAACACGATTCAGGAGAATATTATTATTGAACACACGACTGTACGATCACTATTATAGGTCCTGGTCGTTTTGGTGGAAAGTTGGCGGGCGGGGACAGTGAGTGGGTTTCAAAGCCCACGGGACTGTACATTTTTAAATTTTTTCACACATAACATTTTGACGCGTAATAAAATTGTTATCACGCAGAAAAAAAAATACGAAGGTCGTTGCGAATATTATGTACAAACACTATTTTAATTATTTTTAGAGATAATAATAATTTTTAATCGAAGCAAGTCGTAGGTACTACACACAACAAAATACGCACCAAGACCCAACCTAACGTATAGGCTGTTTCCTATAAAAAATTCCTATTTGTACAATATAAGTACATTATTAAACATAATTAGACGATAATTATTATTATTACCAAACCATCGAATGGACTTAAAAGTACATACACATTTTACCGGTACAGTCGTATAGGTAGATCATATATCTACCTATATATTGTTTTGATAAAGTCACCTGTGGGCTACAACCGATAGCCAATGGATTCACAAATAGGTACGGCTTTAGGATGATATTACGCACTCTTCGTAATGAACTAATTATTAACACTCAACATAATGAACGTACCACGAGGTTTTTGCATTAACTTAGAACTAAGGTCTTAAATAATATAAACACATCTATAATAACACCTTGTCTTGCTGTAATAAAAAAATATCAACAACTGTCAACCATACCTACGACACCTTATATATATATATATATATATATATATATATATATCTGGCTCGTTTATCAAATTTATTGAATGCGTAGCTTGAATGCAGCTATATAGAAAATCAAGAAAACTGCGAGAGCGGTGAAATAATCATTATAATATATACATAATAAATATAGAGGTAAAATACAAAAGTATAATATTATGCCCAGACAATTTAAATTTATGGAATTATGTAAATATTCGATAAAATGCAATTTCTATAGTCAATTTTTCATTAGTCTGTTGCATAAAAAATATGTTTTTCTTTTTTTATTCATTATTATAAATTATTTATAGATTGTGCTAAAAAAAATAATTATTTATTTTTCCATTTTTATTTAGGATTTGAGTCGTTAACAAAATTTTTATCTAGAGTCTCTGCATACCTAAATATTGTCCTAAAGAACTTTACTATAATATTACGTTAATAATTTTATATGTAACATAATTATTATTGTACCAAAATAAATACACAACTAAAAGCAAAAATCGCTACAAAAATGATTGTAAGAGAAGAAAAACATAGTATCACATTACTACATTAGTAATAACAATGAAAATTGATTGTTTTCTCTTAAAGAAATATTTTATTTAATCACTCTAAAGCTACGCTATCATATAAGTGCGAGTAAAATCGTAAATAACTATTATGCATTTTTATTTGAAGAAACTTTTCCGTGTTCAATGTTCAGTCTATTATATTACAATATTACTTTAAAAGTACTAATCAAATGCATTGATGTTATAGAAATGTAATTTGTATAAATAATGAAACTACCTATTTAAAATATAATATGTTAAGTTATAATATTTAACTGTTTAACTGTAAACTGTTAAAAATAAATAATTGGAATTTTCCCAATTATGTGTTTTTTGTTTAGGTGTCGTCGTCTTTTTTAGGGAATAAAAATTTTTTTATCTTCAACTTTGAGGTTGGTTTTTGTAAGTTGAATTTAGTTTATAATTAGTTGGTAGACACTTCGTAAAAAAAAATAACAGAAAAACAGAAATATTTATGTAAGACTAGTCTCGACAAAATTGGGTTTTGTTTTTAGTATAGTACCTAACTCAAAAATGAATAACTTTGAGTATATACTATCAGACTTGACATTTTCAACGAATATTAAATATTGCATTTTCTAGTAATAATACATTTTTTAATATACATAATGATTAATTAATAGACATTTTCAAAATTTTTTGGCTTTTTTGAGAAAATTAAAGACATTTTAAATTTTAGAATTTTATTAGATTTTTTGTTTTGTATATTATGATAAAATTTTAATAGATGAGCCAAAAAAATTGAACATTTAATAGAACGCTATTTATAAGTTATTCTTATAGCAATTAAAAAATATCAAAATTACAGATTTGGTTTGTAGACATTTGACGAAATTGAATATTATCATAAAAATGAAGATTGTAGTTGGTCATTACTCATTAAATTGGAAATATTATTTCAAAAATATTAACCACAGGGACATGAGACTTTTTGTAGTTACGTTATGCGTATACTATTATTTTCTATACACAATTCATTTTCAAAATATTTATACTAATAAATGTATATAACGAACCTTTTTGCAAAAATCTGCTTTACGCGGTACTGACTTTGATTAACTTATAAGTTTATAACAATAATACAATATTATTATAATAATTAATAATTATTATCAAATGTGTATATATGCGATGTTTTTGACAAAAATTAGTTTAACTAACCGTACAACTTATACATGAATAAATTACTAATAGTTACATAACAAAATAATAAAATATCTTTAGAAATAAAAGCTGAAAAGCTGTCTCCGCTCAGAATCGTTTTTCGTAAGTATGCGATGATTATCATTGAATTCAAATTTAAAGCACTCAACCCACTCAATTACGAGGTACAAAGTATACTCTAAACATACCGACTTCCCCGTTTTTTTTTTTTTTTAATGTATCGATTATCGATGTATTCCGTAGCCTAACACATAATTTATGACCTAGTAAATCATTATTAATACAGATTACAGGTGTATCCATAACAAGTGTATTATTATTTTATTACACCAACACAATATGTACAACTAGAGTCGGGTTATAAACACTAAACGGTACAAAAATTATATTATATCATTTATGTATACAAATGATAACAATATAATATACTTAGTGTATATATACTATGTAGTTTACTCTTATTAATTGTACCTACACTTTACTGAATATATATTAATATATAAGTATATCAGCATGAAAGTCATCGTTATTTTAATAAATTTATTACACCTATAATAATATACCCTATTATATCCTATAATAATAAACTACCACATTGGCATGATATCAACTACTTTGTGCAGGTTTCTAGTAACAAATCGAATCTATAGTTTGTATTTGCTGGGTCAAATGTAGGAAATTCCCAGTACCTGACTTTTTAATAATTGGGAAAAATTATAAAATTATTTCTAGTTTTCTTGGTTTTTTGGATCGAGATAATAAAAATATTTATCACAATATATGTGCTTATAAATAAAAAAAAAACGAGCGATCTAAAGCTTGCAATTAATTTTAACACCAAAGTGACAAATATTGGAAAATAAAAACAAAAACAAAAAAAAGTGAGAAAATAGTAAACAACTCTGCTGTACGGAATATAGAAGTTGAGTGTACCTCGTCATTGACTAAACACTGCAATGGATGTGTTAAATTTGAATTCAATCGTATACGACAAAAAAAAAACGATTCTGGGCGAAAACTATCCGACTTTTTGGTAATCAAGGTTAGTCAAGGTTTTGTCAACCCGACCAGAAAAATTAACCGGCGATGAAACTGGATCGAACTGTAAGTATATTGTTATTGTGGTGACGGTGGCTCAAAATATGTTCACATCGTGGAAATAAAAATCTTAATTTTGATAAAAATAACGAGCTTTTGATACAACGATGATATTATCTCTCGACAACCCATAATTCCCAATCACCGAATATTATCCGTACATTAATACCATTTTTTATCTGGATTTTATACGTTCAATAGTATCATATCGTTTATTTTATATAACCAACTACGATTTTATTCTGCACCAAGATAACGTTTATCACTACGCGCAAACTCTGTGTACATAATACAGGCTATAATAACATAATTCCATAGTATGCCTATCCGTATGGTAATAACAACAATTAGTCGAAATGCGTCTAAACGATGTTTAAAGACTCATCAGGAATAATTCGATACCGTTTATATTCTTAAACACTAATTAATTTTTCACATTCATAAGTTTGTATTTGTTTACATTTTATTCTTGGCAACGATGGTCGTTAGCTTTTTTAATTACGAATACCGACATTGGTTTACATTATTTCTTTTTTAGATTCTGAGCAGAGCAATAAATGTATTGATTTTACAATGATGTGTGTGTGTGTGTGTGTGTGTGTGTGTTTTTTTTAAGTCTGCATACACGTTAAATAATCGAAATAATGCTTCGGTTTTCAACTCTAGTAATTTTTCTGGTTGGAAAGTTAATCTAGTTGCAGCATTCGAGAGGTTAAAATTGGGCAGGTATCCCTCTCCACAAGCTGTATTTGTTTATTTATCTCTAATTGCATTTTCATTTGCCCATGACAAATTTAATTCCCTTGAATATTCCCCTTCTTAAACTCCGTTAAGATTTTTAACTCATTTATTTGGGTTGTTTTGACCAAGTATAAAATACAGATCTAAAATTATGTCCAATCATAATAATAATTTTATTTTCCGTAACCAATGACAACCCTATACAAACCAAAATATATTCGTTTTTTCATGAGCCAACCAAACCCTTTATGAGCCCCTTTTTCTAATGCAAAATTTAAAAAATTGGCTTTGAAGTGCACATCCACAATTAAGGATTACCTATGAATCGAATTTCAGAACAACGAGTGCGATAGATTTGACTGTGAGTCGCTTACACACACACTCATTGGTTTTTATTCATTTTTATTAGCCCTTTACTGCACTTTACATGCACTGTCATTGGTGCGTCTCATATTTGAACCAATTTAGTTAGTATATGTTTACACTGCACGTGGTCCGCGGAATAACGTTTAAGGTTTACTATACTTTGTATTTAACTTTACGTTTACTTTATATTATGTAGAGCATTTGAATTTATATAAGAAATACAATACTTTACCTTTTATTAATATAGATTAATACGTTTACTTTATGTTTAGCATGCGAATTTAAAATTTATAAAAGTAATATAATACTTTGTTTATATTTTGTATCTATACCTTCTTATTTTACGTTTTATTCATATTCTATAGATATTATTTATGTAATTTATCATAGTATCTAAATTCGAAATGTTGTTATAATTATTTCCTTAATAGGTACCTATATTTATGTATTGAGAAGTAAGTTGTGTGTCAGATATGTTAAAACAAGGCATCTCGCTAAATAAGTAAATATGTTTAGAGTTGCGAATAAAAACAAAATTATATCAAAATCTAATACCTGAAACTTGGAAATTTACTGAGATATTTCTCAAATTATATTTTATTCTATTATTAATATTCTGTTTAAATTATAAATATGAATATGAACGTATCTAGCATTGATAAAATTATCTATATAAGGTATGTCACTGACAGTAGTGGATTCAACGATCGTTTATTGGGCAATTGCTGACGCCCCCCCCCACCGTAAATGTTTTGTTCTGGGAGGAGGCACCTAAAGGTTTTGTAAAAGGTTTATAATATAATGATGTCGTCAGGACTTGGATAAGTTTTGCGAGGCCTCTTATATTTTTTTGCCAACTATTATTTCAATAGCCACTGGTGTGTGAAATATAATTGTAAGTATATTTAATACCTGCCTACTTGACGCTTACATAATATTATTATTAATTCCGATTTATAACCTAGTCAGTTATCGTCGTCGTCATCGTCGTCGTCATCGTCGAATTCATCCTAACGATATTTCAACTAACCTATAATTTATGGTTTTATCCTCGACTTGTGACTACTTGTCATCCTATTACACATTTAGATTTTAGATTGTATTTATAGTCATACTGTACAGCTCTTTCCGTTATGAGCCGTAAAGAATACCTAATGACGAGATTTCGCTATATTTTTCCACACCATATTTTATTTTTTTGAATATTATTATACTAGTTTCTTGCATAATGATATATCGTACTCGTTCTCAATACCATTAAAGGTTTTAACAGAAACCCGAGCATGAAAGTAAAATTAAATTTCGACAAAAGCGTTTAGTGTAATAGTTAAGTACAGCATAATATAATCCACTATGGCACTAAATTATAAACCTTATTATACGTCTTTTTTGAATCTGTTCGCGATCTCGTGCAGCTCTTTTCTTCAAAATATATCTAACATATTTTAATAATTTTAATAAAATTCATCGATGAAAATATAATGCACCCATTTATTACAGTCGGTTATAATTATAATATTATATAACTAGCAACTACTATGTTTTCATACAGATGCGAAAGGATCTGAAAAAAATGTGTCTGGCAATAGGCCTCCCAACAACAAGAACGTCTTTGTCGCCAAAAGTTGTTTCTGTATTATAGTTGTAATAGTTGAGCGAAAACCAGTTTTTTAGGAATAATTTAGGAGCTCGTTTGGATTTCTATAAACTTTTCGTATTTATGCGCAAGTATAATTTTATTGTACGAATAAATTATAGGCGTTCTGTATAAAACAATATTGTAATAATTGAGACTTGGGAATATGGTTGGAGCGCAACAGTAATGACTTTTAAGTAAATACCTATATATTTAGACTGAACTTTTTACAAAACTGACGACAGACGAAAATCGCAGTAAAAATGATACGAAAAAAAAATTAATATAAAAAATGATTTCAACTTACAAGTATAGGTAGGGTAAGTGGTAGTGGTACTAACCATTTTTGAATACGAAATGTATATTCAAAACACGTTTTTATATTTCATCGGCTATGATTTTTCAAATGGTCGTCGATCAATGCGACAATTCGTGCTGTGTTTGAGTGAATATAGAATAGACGACTTCGTTTTTTTTTTGTGTTTTATACATCCCGTATGACCATAAATATATTTTATGTTTGAAAAAAAACTAAAGTTATTACATTATTTTTTTTCAATATTGTTACAAAAAACAACAAATACTCCCTCAGGGCCTCAACGATTCCGGCTGTATATCGACTTCGATCACCTTGTCGAAGGTTTATATTACATTATAAAAATAATTAGAACGTGACTGCAGATATAATTTTTTTTTAAAAAATGACACCAAACAGTGAAGTTATACAGTAGGTCTACCGAAAAAATGCCGAAGATTTTAATATAAATGCGAGTCTGCTGTTACATTATCAGAAAAATATTTATTGACATTATAACATACAATATACTGCATAATATCAAATACTGCAGCCGACCGACAGCTCAACGATTATGTACAGATACCAAACATATATTGTATATAATAATTAAACCTAAGCTGTCGTATCGGTTGGGACTTAGTGGTGTAATCGTATTAATCGACGTTCAATAATTATTAAACCGTACACAGAGGAAATTCTTCAATTATATACAAATGTACCTCTATACCTATACCTACTCGTATATAGATGTATTCCAATTTATAATTAAAACAATCATGTGCGACTATATAACACGATGAGTAGATGATTTCGTGAACACTTATGTTACACATCGCTTTTCTTTTGGAATAAATAATTTTAATAATGTATTTGTCAAAACGATATTTCATTAGAATTATTATCGAAATCAACTATTGTATTGAATGCAGTGATCATAATAAGCTGTGTATGGTTAGCAAAATAACAAAAATACTATTAAATGATAACTACCTAAAGTAATTTTACAAAAATTTTAAATTTCAAAGTTAACGAATAAATAATATTGCAATAGCGCGCTGAAAATACAGATGTGGGGAACTGCAATTTATTTTAATGATATTACATTTATAATTAAATAATTTCTATATTGTATAGTATTATACGGTGCAGTACCTACGTAAAGCTAACAATGATCATATTATGCGTGATTCAAAAGAGAAAACTAAAAAAAGAATCGCTGCGATTCCTATTTCGGTATAGAAATTAAAATATTTTGGTTTTTACTAGTTTTCCGAAGACATTACCTCGCGACCACTCGACGAATGCGCCGAAGTCCGAAATATTATTAGTAATCACTAATTTATGTAATTCATTCGTATTATAGATAGGTACTTTCGAATTTTGTGTCACACTTAACCTATCATTTATAGAAAGAAAAACAGAATTTACTGATATGTGTAAAATTACAATTTATTTAGACTAGTGGTAAGAAACCATAGACCTTATACTCATAGACGGAGCGTGGTGGTAGTTCCCGCGGTGAACGTGAATAATGCTGATCGTATTGTCCCGCCATTCTACGCTTGTGTATAGACCCTTAGATCATATACTATGGATAGAGCCACGACAATATCAACGTATACTGGGTGTTTGAAGACATCTTTATCGACTAGAGAAATGGCTTCTATTGCACATGCGTGTCCGCACTTGTTGCATATTTATCATGCATTTTATAATCTTAGATTATAATACAAAATAAAAATACAACTTATTTATATTAAAACAATAAAAACAGTTACAATAAAAAATGTTAAGGTACGAACATTTTTTACAATACGAACAGAACAAACAAAATCTATGATCATTTGCTGAACATTCAACTTCTTTAATCTGATGAGACTAGTATAAATTGCACGCATGAGCATTTATCACAATTCCCTTAAGTATGTTGAATTCAAATATTTAGGCAATGACTCTATCCAATGTATATGATCTAAGCGTAGATCACACCGACATACCAGCTTGTGCATAGTTAACAGAGTAAATATCAAGGTTTTTTATGGCATTTAATTCTAGATTTTTTTTAATTATTTTGAATTTTTAGGGCATTTTTAGGATATTACATTCCCAGCCTTAATTATAATATAATAAAAGGATTATGGTTGGAATATTGTAAAACAATATTATGTGGAATGGAAAATGTGTTCAAACAATTATTTATGCTACTTGTGATGGCGTTACTGTAACGCAATTTACCGTCACTGCACCACCTAACCCTTCCGGCCAGAGATGTTCCGTCTATTATAATAAGATCTATGTAAGAAACAGAATTTGGGATAACTGATAAACTGCCCTGTCGCGACACAGTTTGGTAGCATCTCTGACGATGTCAGTATGTTTACAAAAATGTAGTCATCAAACAAAACGGGAAAAATTCACGGGAAAATATTCACGAAACTATACTAAACTTTTGAACGATAATAATTGGTTGCAAGCATTATACCAATACCTGGGTATATTTTAAAAATTAATAAGTGTTTTAGAAAATAATGCGACAAAAAGATATCAGAGTGACGATTGGTTCTTAGCATTCAAGGACGTATTTAATAACCATTGAATATTATGATTTCGTTTATATAGTAAAAATTAGTTGTAACTATAATATTAACAATTATTAATGATGAGTCAAACAATATTTGACTCATCACAATATTAAAAGAATTAATAGAGTGCAATGAACAAACACAATACAACGTTCTAGGTATTATTATATAGATATATGCTGCAGCAATTATACTTTGTAGTATCGGAAATCGACGTATTATTATAGGTACCTCTAGGTAATCGCATTCCCAATAGATATCTAAACAGTGGCGTCTACAAACGTATTTTTTAGAGGCGATTGCCCCAAACTGTTTTATGTTTGGTCGGCGGGTAGATAAAGAAGTAGGGTATAAAAAAAAATTTTATATTTAACTTTATTATTGAATAGGTAATAGGTATGTTGATTTTAATTCAGTGCAATAAACTAGCATTATGCAATAGGTTTATTTTACTGATTTACTCTATAATAAGAGTTAGCACATAAGTAGGTAATAAAATTGTTGTATGTAATATAGGGAACTGGGAAAATAATGTCATATTGTATATGCGTATTGGATATTTATTATTCGAAGTTATAGCAGGTTACTTACATTAATGTTGATTAATATTGTATAATATCAAAATATTTTATTTTATAGTAAAAAAAATAATTATGCATTGATAGGTTTTAATTTTATGTGTGGGTGAATGGGTAGTTTTAATATTTACCCAATATTATTCAAAACAATATTAAATGCATATTTATAAAAAAAACACTGTTCTTATTAGTGATGAACATAAATTAATTTTATTTTATTGTTAATGATGTCATGTTACGACGGTCTAATTGGCTATACTCGTATAAGATGGGTCGGACCACACTGCGGTATTTTCGCCGCCGGTGCTTGAAAAACCGAGTGGCTACACCGCACACAAAAGCGACGAAGCTGTTTGGCTTTTCCATTTTTTCGTTTTATTTCTATTTGGATTGTAATGATGCACACACGTAATATGTTAATTTATTCATAAATTGAAAGATCTAATAACCAAGGAATAAATAAGTATTTGTTTTTATTCAAATTTTAATTTAAAACCAAGTTTAAAGAAAAAATTAATTTGTGACATTCTGTTTAAACCCATTATTTATAAATTGGTTTTAATTAATAATATAATACAGTGTGAAAATAAAATACGAGTATCAAACATATTATATATATATATATATATATATATATATATATATATATATATATATATACTACTTGTTAGTTATTAAATGTTTAATATTAATTAATTTATTAAATACATATTTAATTAGAATGAATATTTTAAACGCGCTGTTTACCGTACAATTTACTTAAAGTATAATTGCAGTTGATGACGCTTGTGGAGAGCTAAAATCCACCTAAACAAGGTCGATAATACTGGGTGCGTCCAATAAATTCAAATCGCGAATAATTGAACAAATGTAATATATTTTATAAAAATATTAGGTGTTAGCTTAAACCGAAAAATGTATTATAGAATGTCAATTAGTTCATTTGACTTTGACGAACTATTGGAACAAAGCACCGCATTTCGTAACATCATAAGTCCTGAAGAACGGCTCACCATTACATTAAACTAGATTCATTAAAACAATATCAAATAAAACAATTCTTAAATAAACAATTATATTAAACTATAAAATGAAACATATTATTATTTGTGGAGTATTATTAGTGAAACTGAGAATGATATGTGTGATTCGGCCATTTTCCAAAGACTTGTCACAGTAACGAGATAAATTTTTTGGAATTTCACTTTTTAGTGAAAATTAATAAAGAAAAATATTTTTGAAAAACATGTAGTTTCAACAGTTAGATTAAATCCGATTGTCAACAATGATGTTATAAAGGAAATGGATTTATCTTGTTGTAAAATTATCATAAGTTACCGTGGTAAAATATCAAAACCTTAAATAGTCGTTGGTCATAAAATATATCTCTATGACTACACACTACCCCTTTCACACCAATAATTTGTATCAGATTTCCTGTCTTTGTGGACCTTAGTGACAAATCTATATAAGGTTAGGTAATCTGTCACAGAGTGTAAATTTGAAATTAAAGTTTTTAATCTATTGATATTTTTAAGACATTCTGGGAATAAAAATCTTATACACAATGGGAATAAAAAATAGTATCTACGCATTTTGTTTTTTTTTTAAACAATCTCTTCTTTCTAAAGTATAGGCACCTACATGAAATTGTCTAAACAGATTGGAATAGATGAAGACAATATTATACCTATACTATAAGAAATAACAAATTATAAAAACTTAAATTTTAAAGTACAAAGTATAAATTAGTAATTACTACTTACATCAAAACGAATATGCCCGTTTACCCTCAACCCTTGAATCCGTCACTGCGAGTCGTCACAAAAAGACGGAATTACACCGGAAACCGTTTCGGCCCATGTAAATTTCAAAATACCTAACTATTTTGGTCTGTGTGCACACTGTTTAGCGAAGACTAATAATAATAGTGTCTAAATCCAGTAATCGTGCCGCATAAATAATATCCCAAATAGGCGTATATGCTGTACGCGGCCGTATCCACTTGGAACAATGTTATCACTAACCACTGTTTAGGTACCTGCAGTCTTATACCATATACCCAACAATATTGTATGCGCCAATGCTCGATCGTTATGAAGATTAACGAATGCGAATGGATTTCAGTATTTTTTTTTTACTACCGCGACACCGTGTCATATGTCATATTTCATAATATTTTAATCGTCGTGGATTCCACGTATTACGATATATCACTCATTGTTAAAATGTATTATATCAATGTTGTAAGTATACGCGGTAAACAATAAAACCTATAGCTGCCGGTTGAAATCGTTCAAATTCGTTTCGAATATACACGTTCGAGTAATATAGTTCTCCGATATAGTGTATATAGTCAAGTTAAACATTAGAACGGTAGTAACAATTATAATAATAATAATAATAATAATAACAGTATAAACACGAACCAAATACGCTGAAACGCGATGATATCATTTCTCGAAATAATAATTTATAATCATCTTTTTTCTAATACTTACCAATATACGAATGCTGATCCACAAGTCAATACGTATATTTTAGATAACACGCGTTATTTGAATAGTTCGTCATTGGCTCAAGTTTTCGTTTATTTATTGTTGACTTAAAACTTCAGATTGGAATTTATTTCGAAAAATCCGATTCGATTACGTTGAGCCATTCGGTTATTATCACGTCTCAGGGCACCAAATGGCGGAACTGTAGTAAAAATATATTAATTCAGTTAATAAACATACCTATATTACCTATGTTTTCGAGGAATCGCGATAAAAAAGTCCTCGGAAAAAAATTCCTTGGCATAAAAAATCCATGGTAAAAATGTCCGGTTCAAATAATTAGGTAAAAAGCAAAATACGTTGTAGTATACAATTAACGTTCCAATTAGTATTGATATACATTTTAATTAATTGATTTAAACTGACAAAATTAACAAATAGTCGATAGAAATTATTATTATTATATATTATATGCATATTGTTTTTGTATGAATATTTTTTTTTCTTTTTTTATTAAACATAACCGGAAATAAATTATTTAAATATTATTATACGTATTTAAACTGAAATTTTTTACTGCGGACTTTTTTCTCTGACTTTTTTCCTAGAACTTTTTTAACTCTGACTTTTTGGTAGTACATCAAAATAGTAAATAATAGTAAACCGTTATTGAGTATAGTAACTGAATTCAATATGACTGCGGGAAGAAACGTAATCATCAGCACAACATATTTTATTTAATTAAATTATCTACGATTTACCGAAAATAGTTAAAGTGGTGCAAATACAATATTTTACAATATTCATAGCATTATAGTCATCACGATATCAATTATGTTGGGTATAGGTACCTCGGAATTTAGTTAGTTACATAATATTGTATCTTTTTGTACAGATCGTATTATCGCAATATAAAAAAAATGTATTTTTATACTTTTTTGTGCTATTAATTATAGATATTTTAAATTACTTTTTTTAGTATTTTTTTAGATTTGAATATGATAAAATTTTTGTTTTGGGTAAAATAATTAAAATTGAATTCAAGGTTATTTGATTATATTCGTGGGGATTTGAAACTTTTGTACAATATATCATTATATTTTAAATACACAATGGCATTTTCAAAATAATTAGATTCATTGAAACCATTATTATTGCCTATTTATACAATAAGTATCTATTACTAATAGTAAAATTATTTACTATAATAACAATATAAAATATATAATATGATAAAATAAAATTAGTAATATTTAGGCTGACACGGTCGTCTCCGCTTCGAATCATTTTAATGATTTATCATTAAATTTAAATTGATCATATCCATTACAGCGATTTACTCAATATTATGAGGTATAATCGGCTCAAACTTTTTGCGGAGTGATTACCTATTTGCTCATTTTTTTTTCTATTGTCTTTGATTGTTAATAATTAAATCTGTTCACTCCAAAAACGTTGACGGCTATAGGTACTCATCATAGTCATTAGTCGTTTAAAAATATATTATTGTATACGATACATTATTATTGGCTATTTATATTGTTTTTATATACTATCTATTATTTATCTATTAAATGCAATACACATTTTTACAGTAAAGACTATAACTTATTATTGATTACTTTTATCTTGAACGTTTAAAAAACTCTAAATAACAAAAATACAGTCGCAAAACATTATGATGTTAGTGATTGTGGTAGGTGAATAGGGGGGGGGAGGCATAAATTGTACATATTTGAGAATCACATATGTATACTAGTCCAGCGCCTGACAATCTTCAACGAATGAGACAATCGTTCCTGTTCCAAGTGTGCAGTTTTTGGTTAGGTAAATTTAAGAAATTTTCGAAAAACGTGTTTTTATATAGCATTCATGAATAATAAATTACGAAATGCGTGTAGTCTCATCGTTTATACGTTTTCTCAGAAAACTCTTCTTCAAATAAATTAACATAATATGTAATACTGCACTATACACGAATCACTGTACCAGCGATAGTGTTGTAGTGTTTTTTCAAACAATTTTTTTTTTTTATCATAGAACAACATCAGTAATTATCAGTAATATGATTATATTATTATGTAATATAGGAAACACTGTTTGAATTATTATGTTACAATATCATGATGGACCGAGTCATCGCGAAAACGCCACACTCTCGAATGCCTGAAACCGATGTGATTTTTCCAAGCATAATAGATATTATTATGTATATTATCATAATCTAACGTGATGTCAGCGATTTTTTATCAACCACGTATGTGCTGCCGGTGAAACATCTACGAATTATTTTATATTGAATACAAAGTATAATTTAATATCGAAAGCGCACGCGGTGTTGCCGATAACGAATAACGCCCATTGGAGATAAGTATATTACACTGCTGTCTGCTGTCCGTCTGTAGATTCGAATTAATTATAACTATTTTCGCGGCAGACGATGGCTTATTGACTTTATTTGGTAGGTACCTATAATATTAATATATTATAATATGTACACACTGCATCAAATCTTATCGTTGACAAAACAAACAGACGTGCATCCATTGTATAGACACGCTTTTATACAGAACATATTATTCAGAATGTCTCTTGACCGTATACCGCGAACACGACTACAAAGTGGTTAAACTTTTTCGCTCGCATACCACGTATAATACTAGAAATACCAGTGTAAAGCTCTTCTACTTATAAACTTTACGACCCGTATAAACAAGACTACATGAACGAGCGAAGTACATCCCATATATAGTAACGCAGCGAACTACTTTTTGAGTTGGGGCCAAATATAGAAAACTAACATACCCACCCTCAAAATAATTAACATTCAACTGCATTAATTAACTATCATTTATTAATTATTACTGAATTAAATATTTTTACTTGAATTTTTAATAACACCTAACACCCAGTATCCACCCACCTAATAACCGATAGGGGCCGTGGCCCCCGAAAAACCCCCTCACCACATTACTGGCACAATACCCTTTAAATTGAGAATTCGGCTTTTAACATTTTCAGGTACCACGCCGTTACAGTCATATAAAAACTGCAGGCTAACCATCTATTTGAAGTATTTCGAGAATATTTATTTTTTCCGTTTCCTTTAAAATTTTAATAATTGAAATGTGGCCATTTGTTGCTTGAATATTGATAATTTTTAAAAATCGATTTAAAAAAAAAATGCTACTGACGTATCACCGCGGCGAGATATCACACTCCGTATACAATGCAACGTGTAGGTGCGTAATAAATTCGGATTAAGATCACGCACTGATAATATATTGTAATGTGCATTAAATTAGATTTGATTTTGTATACGAGTCAAGTTTGAACCCGATCAGAAAAAGAAAACATCGTCGTATAGTATATACGTTTATAACGCTTTATATTTAGTTACACATTTCCGAGTCACTCTATTTGCATACTAGCGTATATTATATAATATTATATTTTATACTTATACATAATATGTAAATGGCCAAAACTTTTGGTTTTTAATATTATTATTTCAACGCCACGCAAATATTGTGCAAATGTCCCCACGCCACACAGTCTCTTCCCTATTGCTATCACGTGGCGCGATAACGGACTGAATGTTACGCGACTGATACTTAAAACACTACCATAATATATTATAGTTTTAAACCCGGCGAAATATAGAGCTATAGTATTGCGTATAAATTGTTCTGCGATCTGTACCTATAATAGAACTATATTATGCTAAACACTCGTTTTTTAACAAAATCCGAAACGTTCGGTTCCAGCCGTCCGAAAGTTAGTTACATTTTAGTCTGTGCAAAGTGTGTGTTGTGCAGTGTACCGTGTCCAATGTGTGTCAAGGCGAAAATGTTCGTCAAAATAATACGTAAAGGTTGATGCCCGCGGCAGATGTGACTCCGATTTTCCGGGCAAAATAATGTAAAAACATATGACATAATCCGTGGAGTATTATTCGATATGATAATATTATTTATTCGAAATACTATTAAACAAACGTCAGCGTAGTCTATACGTTATAATTATTATTGATGACCAGTGGCGTCGTGAACACTTAATCCATAATGACTATTAATATTGAAGCTTTACCCACCCACTCACAAATAAAATTAAATCAGCTTACCAGTATAAAATTATTTTTATTATTATAAAACAAATATTGATATTATTTTACAATATCAATTGACATTAACGTAACCGATTTGACTTCCGAAAATAAAATATCGCGCATATACATAATAATATTTCCTAGTTCCCCTATCACATACAACAATACCGCGCATCATGCGTTTTATTACCTACCTACATAATATGACTTACTGATTCCTATAGAGTATACCAGTAAAATAAACCTATTGTATAATGCTAATTTATTGGACTGAATTAAAATCAATACACCTATAGCTATTATCTAAATTCAATAGTGATAGTTAAAATTAAAAAATATTTTTACACCCCGACAAAACTATTCATCCGCCTAAAATTGTCCGGGGCAATTGCCTCCAAAAACTATGTCCGCAGACGCTACATCAAAGGTGACCACCGATGACCTATCATTTATAATATGCGTATATACCAGAAATGGCAAATCCATAGCACAAGAAAAAAATTTGAGGGCACGTGAAAAATTAAAATATTTATATTTTATTTTTAATAATAAAAAACAACGATATATTTACATAATATTATTCATAACCTAATAGCACATTTCAAAAAAAAAAAGTAACTTTTGGTACGTAGCGTTAAAAAAATTGCCACCCTTGGTATATACTATATGCAGAATCGTATTTATAAATTTTGCGCACTCGGACTCAAAATTTATAGCTCCCATCTTCAATAAATATTTATTAATATTATAGTATTTACAGTGATATACAAACTTTTTTCAAAAATTTTAGAACTTTTAGAAGGTCTTTCATAAATTGTTATTAGAGTAATGTAATTTAAAAAAAATTATGTGCATTAATTCACAATAGCTTTTTATGAGCGCCTGAAGTTGGATTTTTAGAAAATTCGTTAAAAATACGAACGTTTGCAAATTATTTTGTTACCTAGTCATTTATAATAATATTATTTTGATATCTAAAATTTTAAAATGTAATGCACTCTTTACAAAGAAAGAATTGAATTTTTTGTTCATTTTATCTAAAAAATTTTTTTTGTCCCCCGGCATTTGCTCACCGGTTCCCCCTCTTAAAATCTGCCCTGACTATATGTATATTTAGGCATATACTGCAATTCGTTATAATATATTATCGAGAACGGCGTTAAAGTGTTCATCGATGTCATCATTGATACAATACGTAATATTATTATAGCGTATACAATAAGTGAATATTACGAAATTGTTTGGGTATTATGATATTAAAAAACAATATCTGAAGAAGTCTGAACTCGAATTTGTAGCTCTGCGGACGTATTAGAGTACGTATTAGAGCATTTACAACAATATAACATTATATCATAATTTATAACAATTAACGATTATTATTATTATATTGTAATCGGGCATTACAACAACATAACAATATAATATATAGTAAACTCTCGTTTCCCTTAAACAAATACACTCGACGGTAAACAGACAAACGTACACACGCGGGCTCACGTACATGCTACTCACACACTTGACACCAAGGTTTGTCGCGGTATATAATAATATACATATAATGTTGCCCGACTGTAGCGCGTAGTAAAAAATTTACGAATGAATTTCATCGAAACACCTAAGTATACATAATATTATATGCGGCGCGCATCATTCGTACACATATATATAAATAAACATTTTGAACAAATATTACCTGGTTATACACATACCTAGACGTATTATTGTTGTACCCTCGACGACGGACCGAAACAGAAAAAAAATAACAATATAATATGGGTAGGTAAGGATAAATCAGCCGCAGTGGCACACGCGGCTAATCCGGCACAACACTATAATATAATATTGTCTATTTTTAGTATTTTTTTTTTATTATTATTTGAATCCTATATCATCGGTACATTGATATAGGTACTTTCGACGGCTTGTGCTTAGCGCAGGCGGGCTGCAGTGTGTCTTTGGTCTTAGTGCCGCGGCGACAATAATCGCGGTTTTACAAACTTTAGTTCTAATCCGAGATCTTAACGATTTTAACAAGCATGAACTTAAAAACAAATGTGTTTATTATAAAAAAGAAACGTTATTTTTAAATTGTTTTATACATCTACTGAGGTAGATAAGGAGCATCGGCGTAATTGTGGTAGGGATTAGTTTTCTCATAAGTTTTTACTTTTTCCTGGTTAAAATTTAATGCTCACATGAAAAAAAAACTGCAATAATGAGTTCAATGTATAAAATCATTTATAAATTATAGGTTATTAAATATATATATATAGCCATGTAGGTACCTATATATTATGTATAAATTATTAATGTTATTGTGTAACCATGACACCATAATGCATACATACAAGTATATATTTATGTATGAGGAAAATCAAAACATACATCAGATCGAGCATGACCCAAAACTGCTGATTCAGTGATCTTAATAAATCTTCTCTAGATCTTATAATAAATATAGAAAGAGAATTATCAAATAAGATTTTCGATAATGATATTTTATAATCATTCGCATCCAATTAAAGACGTATAGGTACAGTTATAAAATATATAATAGGCACCCATACTTATTTTATTGTTTACATTTTATATTTGAGTTTTATTTTTAATTACGAAATGGGGGGGGGGGGGTGGCACTTTGGTTTATTTTGATCTTTGATATCTTATACGGCTCCTTGTGACTATTAAACTCGAATGATTCTAGTGGCGAGGGGGGACGAGGGAGACTATGCCTTCCCAGCTTATTTCTAACTTTGATTTTCTCCTCTCTAGCCACTGTAACTATTACATTCTAGTTATACGCCCATGAGGAAAAAGTTGTTAGTCAATTGGCTAAATTAATATACCGTCCACTTCAAAAAGAACAATAGGGGTATAAGCTAAAATATCTGGTAAATTATTTTTGCACCCCCTTTAGACAAGAACTGATGATAATGACACTGCGATAATATGTCACAACAACCGAATCATACAGTTACTGACGACCACCACAACACGTATTAGATACGGATTACGATACTTCAGCTATAATATACATATTATTATTAATACATTGCCTACCTTATCAAAACGATTTTATTATCGGCGTGCCAACGACATTGAAATATTATTAAAAAAATATGTTTTTGCGCTTTTCGTGCGTGCATTCAGTTCTTTTTTACGGCCGCGCGGAGAGACTCTACGTATATATACCCATGTACCCGTAAATAACATTTATAATTACAATATATGGTGAACACTTCACACATTCGGCACGCGACTCGCGCATCAATTCAACTGCTGGCTGCTGCCTTGTACCACGGTACGAAAGTTTATAGTTTAAATTGGTTTGTTTTCGCGGAAGGTGTTTAAACTTTAATTATTCATCACGGCAACTATATATAATCATAATATGTGTCAGGACTCCCGCGGACGACGAAGACGTTGTAAAAGAAAAATTACTTTATATATCTGCAGCTATAAATAGTAGCACGTGAGGATATGGCACCCGCATGTATTGTCCAGTACATCTGTAAACGTAGGTATAAAACGTGATGGAAAATTTGACGTTCACAATAATCCATTTAAATTATTATTTTTGAAATTCAAATGAATTTTACACGGGCTGTACAATTATTTGCTTATCAAAGTCCAATATCTCTGTCCCGTAAGAAATTCAAAAATAATAGTACAACTTAAATTAGTTGTAGGTATCTACGTTTTATTAGGTGTAAATCAACCAATTTTAAAGGTTAACGACGCCGATGTAATAATTATAGCAATCGGCAGGTTGAGCTCTCTTTTCTGGTCGATACCCATTCGATTTTATTTATGACTCTTTTTAGATTTTGGATTTTTTAGACACGATATAAATTTCTGGAATAATATTCATGAATATTTTGGATCTTTTTAAACTATCTATAAGCATTTGAAATTTTAGACACTTTTCGATTTATGTCGATAATAAAACTGGTTTCTCGATCAAAAAGCTTGTAAATTGACTACAAGATTCCTCATAAGTTTTTCCTCCAGCAATTTGAAAATATCAAATATACACTCACAACTTATTTTATGAGCGTTTGAGCTTAAATCAAAATAGAATAATAATATAAAAAAACAAAAAAAAAACAACAAAAAAACAACAAATTTTTTTTCAAGATTTTAGTTTATATATTTCGTTGTATATAGCTATTATTCAACAAGTTTAAATCGCGAAGACTGAAAACGTTTCACCATTACGCAGATTATTGTTATGCGTTTTTACAATAAAAAGTTTAAAGATTTAGACTAAATTTAAGCCCCTCCTATATCGGTACCAGTACCACGATCCCTATTCAGTTGACTTACGCGCCTATGTAGGTTTTCACTCATAATAATATTGTAATTGACAAAAATTAGTCCAGCCTACCGAATCGAAATAACACTCGTAACATAGACAATCTGTTTTTCTTTTTAAAAATATATATATTTTTTTTTTTTAATGACCTGGGAACGATTCACTGGACGAAGCTACACTTCGTTTTTCCTATTATAGTGGGTACGATAATCATATAATGTTCCTGCGTGAATATTCATCAGTTATGTCATCGTACTCATCACATATTATATTTTATACTTATTACCCATAAACAAACGATTTAGCGAACCCGATGGTTATGTACTTTCTAACTATACTCTCGCACTTATAGGTCAATGTATTACTTGCGTGTTTTCGTGTTGTAGGATATATACATATAATAATACCTACGTATTTTTTTTAAATGTTATACTTAATCTATGTGGTACAAAAAAAAAAAAATGCAAAATTTCTTATAGAAACAACAAATTCTTACAACAGTCGTTATGTTTTATTTTGTTATCCGTAGGAAGTATTTAAATACCTACACAGTATTACAATCGCAATTTATGCAGTATTTTTTTATTCGTTTACTTTTAAAGTATTTAATTGTATTAATAATAAAATTGACAAATATATGGATCCGGTGAGTGAAGAATCTATTAGTTTTGTATACATTTATACAATATAAAAATACAGAAAGAGACAATATAAACCATCTTTTGTATAACGAGAACAGATTCGGCTGTGCATTTACAACAATATTTTACTATATATTAAAAGCAATGATGATTTCACAGATTTTTGTCTATATAAAAAAATAGAAGAAAATATTTTAACTGCCAAAAATCAGAACTAATAAAAAGAAAAAATATTGTACTAAGAGTATTTTTAAATTAGTAACCTTTTATACTAATTGAGTTTATATTTTTATTTTCTATGAATTTTAGAATAAATAGAAAAAAATTATCAAACGTTATATTTCGATATGAAACACATACACGCAATTATAAACGAACTGTGTCAAAAATCAGATTATTTTTTTTAGTTACACATCAGCACACTGCAACAGTTATATAAGTCGAAAAAAATATTTTTATGGTTTATATATGTTAAATAGGTACAAAATATTTAATTGTGGTGTCTACATGACAGAATGTAATAGTAATAGTATAATTATTTTAAAAGAGAATATAAATATTTGGTTCGATCATTTATTATACGCTGTTTCACTTTTTAATTTTTATTACATATGGGTGTATTCGAACTGTTTCGGTCTACATTTTACGTGCGCAGGATGTCTTAAAATCTCGTAAGTTCTGTCAGCGAGTTTCAGGTACCTACCTATACGATATCCGTACAGCCGTAATATTGGTGTATTAATATTTAGAGAATTCACGACTCCTTTGATAGTCTAAATTATATGCTTATATAATTTAAAAACTCGGGAAAATGTATTATTGGCAATTATCATGGAATGCGTAATACGAATATTATTTATATGGCCATAGAAATCGGTGCTAAAATAATAAAACCAACATTGCGAATGCACAGGTATAACCTATATCGCTGCAGTGTTTAGCAATATTTTGGCAACCGCTTTAAGGCACGATTTACCTTGTGTGGTTACAAACGACCAGAAATACTTAAAACCGTATAGTATGAGTAGGTATAGTATAATATCATGTAGGTGCAGTGTTTGTACAATTATATATTATTATTATCATTATTAGCCACAAATGTTATTTTCTACTCACACTTTCGTGCTTCAATACTTAGATGATATATCGATGTAATTTATAGTCATAGGCATAATATGCGCTCGAGCTAGTAGATGTTTTTTATACATACCTCATGCTTGTATTGTTGTCACTCGACAATCTTATATACTATAAAGGTGTATATAGATTCGGAAGTCGTTCGTGAGTAAACCGTTAAAAAAATAATGAAATGTAGAATAATATTAATAAACGCATACCATATATTATATTACATCTTACAGGTATATTACATTGTTATATTAAAATATAACAATCATTATAATGTGCAACCAACATAAAATACATTTTTTATCGATGTACCTGCCTACAATAATATAAAATTAGGCAATTTGATTTAGAATTTGACACTGTTTCATAACTATTAACTACCCGAGTTCATAAAGACTTCTGTTTACTACAAATATAAAAATCCAACTTTTCATACAAATTTAATAAAAAGTTTTATTTTTGAAAAATATCTCTTGTTCCAAAAACTATTTTGATATTAATATTTGTTTTACGGCCGGGTATCACTCCTGCTCCAGAAAAAAACAAGTTTTAACGTAATCTTTATATTTTGTAGGAATAATTTTTTCTTTGTTTTTTTTTTTCAATAAAATCAAAACGTTTATGCTCATTTCTCGAGACGATTTTCTTTAATAGGTACACGTGTTGATTTATTACGTTATGTTCGGTTAAACCAAACGGATGTCAACTTCCTGATTTCCATTATACTACAGCAGACTAAATTACCAAGTAAAATGGTAATTAAACAATTAACTATTCCAAACGACATAAATTACAATTGCGTGTTACACAATATTATTTGAGCAATAAATTTCCCAAAAAACAACTGTTGCGGCTTATATTTGAAAAAAAAACTAATGAAACATGAATTATTTTCTGTGCTTGTTATTTAGTTAGGAATAAACGGTCTATTTGCATAAGCTACAATTGACGTTTGTTATTCCTTTATTGTTCTGAAGCCGTTCTGTGTGTATAAATTATACGGATCAACAATAACACATAATCTATAATTTCAAGTGCTGTCACTCAATCCGGAAAAAAACCGACAAAACATATTTACGAGTAACACAGAATTTCAAATGTTTCTATTGCGTTTGTATTATATTATTATTATCATATACATATAGGAAATATATAGGTAAAACGTTACATACAGTAAATAATATACCTATGACCTATATGGGCATTGTACAAATAATATTATTCATGTGGGTTAATATTAAATATTATATATTACTGTACCGTGCATCCTGCACACAAGTTCACTGCATTTTGCAGTATGCAGCATTGAGATTGTATGTTGTATTAACAAATCGTTTGAAAACAACC
Organism: Pentalonia nigronervosa; assembly: GCA_014851325.1. NCBI lineage: Eukaryota > Metazoa > Arthropoda > Insecta > Hemiptera > Aphididae > Pentalonia > Pentalonia nigronervosa. The sequence continues at coordinate 2,527 of JACXSJ010000125.1, read as the reverse complement.
AAATACGAAGGCTTTGATATTAACCATCTATGTTTGCAACGAGAATGCATTTCAAAAATATGCAGTCTGCGCGGGAGAGGCGGAACTAGGATATTGTTTTTTTTTTTTTTAGAGAGAGAGCAAAATAAAACGTTTCAAAACAATAATAAATACTTATAAGAAACCCATCTTATTAGTTTGTATAAATTAATTTTACATTATTAATAATATAATTTACAATATTACGTATTTATATTTATAAAAATTTAAAAGTATTAGTAAATTAAGTTACTCATAATTTGTACCTATGTTACAATAATATTTAGCATATTATACACCACAGTTTTTTATATTTGTGAGTATAAACCTATGTAAAATATTACTATTTAAGAATGCTCGCATATAACCGACTCAAAAATAATTAAAAAGTCGTATAAAGAAACGATTATATATGAGCACAGAACACTGTAGATAATTAGTGATCTTACCTGTAAGTTAGGTCGTCACTCATCATAGACTCTAAAATAATATTAAAGTTGACAGCAAAAATGAATTCTGCTGAACGCGAGTTTCCTTTAATATGTTGTATATTATATAACGCACATTAGTACGTTTGACATATTATATTACACGGGTCCTAGAACTGGCGGTATTTTTAGTGTACCTATAATAATAATTACCGGTATCCGGTATTTTTTGATATTTAAGAATATCAGTATACTGAGATTCGGTCATCACCAAAAATAACGTATAAAATATGTCCGTCCTCGATATACATAGGGTACCAGTCCGTATTATATTAGGAAAATCTATTTTTGGTGTAGTGTTTTAATCACATAAATGGTTCGTAGTACTACTTATAGAAAAACTATACGTTGGGCCATGACTGCAAAAACGTTAGGAACCTCTGATCTAGAACAGTTTCTAGAACTAGATGTAGAACCTTTTTTATTATTTTTGTAAAAACCACCCACCTCCCAACACAATGTAAAAATATATTTTGTGACCTTTTTATTGAACAATACCTAATTACAAACATATATTTTTAAAAAATATTAAATTTTTCCGGGTCGGAAGAATTGTTCTAAGCTCACCGAAAATACTGATTACCCTTGATGTATCAGTAGCAAAGAAATAGCGGATAACGGTATCAACAGTTGAAATACACGGCCAGCTTCAACGGGTCGCCGTCTTTCTCAATAAAACTCCAGTCGATGTAGTGCAGCAGCAGTGTTCATTTTTTGTGTTAAACTATCTATTTATATAATAATCATAAATTAATATATTAATATTAATGTATCATAATTTAAGAGTGATTACTGATTACCTTTATTATGAGGAATCCAACATAAATAATTTGACGGTCCATAAAATTAATAATTACTAACTGGTGTATCTTTCATCGTTATCTTCGTTATATAATATTAAACCTATATTACCAGCGATTTTCTTACAGTCATACTATGACTATTTAAAGGACACTATTATATTAGTGAGGAAAGCATATTTCCTCTTACTTTTTGGGCATGAGGCTATTTTGATTTAACAGAACAATAAATGCACACGAGTCTTACCATTCATATTTTAACTAATGTTTTTACAAAGACTCCACTCCAATTATATATTGTTTAAATATAATAAATAAAATTTAAACAGAATCGTATGTAAAAATACGAAGTGTTGATATTTCAAAATTCTTAAAGGATAGAAAAGTTCTGCGTCATCAGGATAAAAACCATATTAACATAACGAAATATAAGAGAGGAAAGATTACACGAATAGAGTTCATTAAATGCATGTGCTATAATTATAAAAAAAAAAAAATGAAATAGGCATCCTTATAATTTTATTTTTTTTTTTTTGTGTGTAAATTGATAATATAATGTAACTTTATGTTTTTATATATTTTACTTGACTTAATAGGTGATTATAAAATAAATTGTAAATTGTAAATTAATAATATTATATGATTATTATATAAATTGGTAGTTTAACAGAAAAAAAACGTGTAGAATATCTTAAATTGCGCGTTTGTAAACTCCGCCAGAATACCGGTTAGATAAAAAGGTAATCAAAAGGTCTAATGTAAACTCCGCCAGTTTTATTTTCTTACCTGTAATTGGTATATGTAAACTTCGCCAGTTTTATTTTCTTACCTGGAGCTCACAGTGCAACATGCCTTCTCACATTAATTAATATGTTGACATCTAGATCGATTCATTTATTAATATTAAAAAATAATTTTATTTTCATAATATCCGAAAACAAAATTTCCAATGATAATATCGGCAGTAGGTAACTTACGTATACTTTAACGAACATTTCAACATCATTCGTTGTGTTCTTCGTGTATTTCCACGTGTCTATTACTCTACTAAAGTGTATTTACTATTTATATTGAACGAAATATGTCCAAACAAATGTCGCAACAAAATTTTAATATAAAATTAATTACTGGCCAACGAGGCAATTTATTGGTTTTATATAACAATTTTAAGTATAATAAAAATATAAAATATGCGTCTGGTGAAATAAAATGGAGGTGCAA
>JACXSJ010000124.1:57100-114660 GCA_014851325.1 Pentalonia nigronervosa | reverse complement strand
GTTTTTTTCCTCCTCCGAACGCTACTTTGTAGCAGCAGTCTATGCACCACTTCGATACGGTACTTTTGCAGTGCTCGGTGTCGTGTTACGAAGCCCGATAAGTTACGATATCGTGTATATATATATATATATATATATATATAAATTTGTGTATTTTATCATTATACACATATAGGTTCATAATATAGTATATAGTTAATGACGATACAAAGACGCTTCTGCGTGTTCGATTTTCGGTTTTTCAGTTCGTTTTACCTGGCTATAATCTATTGGTGATCAATCCGACTGCAATCGTATACAATAAATTATTTTATTCGTCTGCGCGTCCCACTGTTTACGTCACATCGAGGGACTAAAGTTTACGAATGTTGCAATCATATTATTATATTATCCAGCCATATAATATATAGGTACACACTATAAATCGTGATGTAGATACTGAATTCTTGAATAATATTCAAAGAAAAAATTTAATAATAGAAGGTTATTAGGAAAATACTTATATATGTCACTTTTTGATCACTTTTATGATTAAATTCAATCATTTAATCACTTTTTTTAAATAGTTAAAACCATTTCCAACTCTGATGATACCTTTTTTTTGGTATACTAATATTTACTAATATTAACAGATAGTATAACACAAAAAAAAATGATTGAATTTGAGTTTTGGAAGAGGTGAGTGAGTAAAATTATGTCTCGCTACATCTGAAAAATATGTCTTGGGCGTCACTGGTATTACTCGTAAAACTATAACTGGCATACTGCCAATAGAAGAAACAATAAAATTATTGATTTACATACCTAAGAAAATGAAGAAATGAATACTAAGACTGGAATCTAAAATCCAAGAGGAGGAGGAACTATATAGAGGTTGGCAAGAGAAATGGGATGGAACTTCCAAGGGTATATGGACTTATCCTTAACGTTAAACGCTGGGCTAGCAGAAGCCATGGCATACTAACATACCAGCTGACTCAGTTCCTTTCTGGGCATGGGTACTTCATGCATTATCTTTGAAAAAGAAAAAGGGCCGAGACAGAGGAATGTGTATATTGCCAAAACAAAAGAGTAGGAGGAGGAGGAAGAGGACTGGGGTACAGATTAACGAACAGATATCAGCGAACAACATCATCTGGATCACGGAAAAAGGATTAAAAAACCTTGGCTAGATTCATTACCCACACTATGACCGAAAAGGAAAGATAGGCTACTTAGTTAAGGAATTAATATTGTGGGTCAAAGACCAAAAATAAAAGGACAGAGCCTCCAATAAATTGTATAAATATTAATTGTATTTCTTTGTCAATAAACTATGCACACGGGGCACGGAGGGCAGTAATGTGCAAGCATCCTCCCCCCCCAATATGTAATTTAAAAAATAAGTACTACTCCAAAGGTATTAAACGCATATTAATATCATCTACGCGTATACGAGTACAACTGAGTGCGGTAACCACAGATACACAATAATAATCTTAGACCTTATACACTAAGTCCCCGGTCCTGCCTATATTACTTTAACATTATGAAATCACCATTAAGTGACTGGGTAACAAATGCACAAACACAGTTATATAATACATAGTTATAGTTTATACAACCAAAAGCAAAACCTAACCTATCATGGATCCTATTTAAATTTACTTGTCTATGGGTATATTAAGGTCTATGCAAATAATAGACACGCAAAACAACGGTTGAACCTTTATTTTATATTTTTTTTTTTGTTTCGGTTTCACAAAAAGAACTACAATTTTGGGTTGATACCGATTTTAACCAGTTGCCATGTAATTTATGTATAATTCAACGAAAATAAAAAACAAATCAAAATGTCAAAACGACCAAATAACCATTGACATAGAAAAATTACTAAATAGTTGTAGATACCTCGACATAACGGTTCCGGTTTCCAAAATATTTAAATACCTAAAGGTCCTATTCCTCGCCTTAAAATTAGTGACATAAATATAACATAAATAAATTTAGCTATTTAAATAATATTTATGATAAGTCAACCAATTGACCAGTGTTTTACGACGAGTAAAAAAAAATTATACAAATACATAGAAAAAACTTTAGATTTTCAATGTAATTTTTTATAAAATGATTCTTTCCATCAAAATAACGATTTGTCAATTTAAAATCTATGTAATATAAAATTTCCTTAGTGAAGCAGGTGATTTCAGTCTCTCATTGACTGAGCTTTGACACACTTGCTCATCGAATGCCACCGCTTGTCATTAGAACCACGATAAATTCAACATTTTAAAAAACCTCATTTCTTCTTTCTTCTTTTAGACCAAACTCAAGACAAAAAAAAGTCGGCAAATGGGTATCGCTCTGCTGTACAGTAGGTGGCGAGTGGATCATTGTAATGGATGTCTTAATTTTGAATTCAATAATATAAAATCATTGCAAAAGAAAAACGATTCAGAACAAAAACGGCCTATCAACCTACATAACTTAATGTATTTTATAATATTATTGCTATTAAAGGAATCCATTTTACTATTAATAATACAGTAGGTTGTATTAATTATACGGTGTATAATAGAAAATGGTAATATTAACATTTGGTGAAAAATGCATGTATCTAGGGTTATTATTTTTTGTGTTACACCAAAAAACAAAATCAATTTTCTTAAAAATTGGGTTTACGTAAGAATTCCCGTTTTTCCCTTATTATTTTTTTTTATTTTTCCTGGTGAGTTTGAAAACTATTGTTAATTTTTTACTTTTGACTCCACAAAGTACCAATAGTAGATTCACTTTCCTACCAAAAAGATGCTGATGATGAAAATCAAAACACTGTCCCAAAAGATGTTGACAGACATAAAAAAAAAAACTTTTAAATTTAAAAAAAATCACACGTCGTTGTAAAATTAATACATTCGTCGCTCCACTTCGAATCTAAAATTGATTGTTAACATTCTAAAATTGAAAAAATTACTATTTTTTTTTGTTTTTTTTCTTCTCGTATTTCCCTATCCTGCTAGCTTTATATTTTAATAAATTAAAAATATTATAAAATAATTTATAATAATAGCTTTTGTTGCTGAATTTATAAGATATCAAAAAAAAAAAAATCTCAACAATAAATGCACATCGAATAAAAGAAATATGGAATTAATAGCATAATTTAGAACTTTGGGTATTTATATGCATATATTATATTTTGATAATACGTGCATTTGAGCAGAAATGTAATAAGGTTTACCTAATACGTTATATTTTACTCTTACTAATATTTAATATTGTAGTAATTAATTACATGTCGTACGGAAACAATTCAAATAACAAAAAAAAACAACCCATAGCTGTCCGACAATCGACATCAATTGTTGAATATATTTTTAAACTGTAACTGCAATTTACACAAAATTACGTATTATATACTATCTACTGTGTTTCTGTGTATTCAATTCGTTTTTGTTTTTCTCTTTTAAAATATCTTTTCATTCGCTGCACGTCCAAATAATTAAACAAAATTTCATTTATTTGATAAGGATTAGTGCTACCTGTCAGGGCCATCCCTAGAACAAAGGTGCATGGAAAATCGGGCTGGCGAGGGCTCCTCGGTTTTTGACATAATATTATACATTAATTAATTTATTTTCGAGTATGTATTTTTTTAATAGTTATTTGGGTATATTTTAAACTAGTATTCAAAATTTACAAAGTTACAACTATAGATTTGTATAGTAATCTGTAAAGTTTCTTTCCATCGAAACACGGGCTTTTACACACTTTTGTATAATATTATTCGCTGTCTCGTATGCATAATGCATGTACTGTATACACCTTGACAAACGTGTAATGAATATAACGTGTTTTTCCGAAACGGCTCGACCGATTTTAATGAAATTTTTTCGTATAATTGTTGTTAGAAAATAATGAGAACTAACGTTCGGATTTATTTGATAATTTATTTTACATTGGAAAACAATGTTTGCCGGGTTGGCTAGTAATATAATTAATTTTTAAAAACTAGACATTTACGGGCCGAATTTTTTTGATGGCCGTAAGCAATGCTTATTTTGCTTGTAGGTAAATCCGGCCCTGGGTATAGATTGTTCAAATTATTAAGAGATGACTCCATTTTGAATCCAAAATAAGAGTCACATATACTTACTATAATTTATTGAGAATTATTTATGGTTATTATATAAACACTTCAACCCGTGATGGCGTAATCACAAAATAATACGTTTATTTCGTAGTTGGCTATACATATTATTATACATAGTAACTTTACCATGGGTATTGATTTCCATTAATCGTGCACCTTATCTTCCAAGGTAATTTAATTAATTTTGTTTTTTTTAAATAACGTAAACAAAATTAATACTAATAAAATACTAAATAACATATAAATATTAATTTTGAGCTGCAGAAATGTGTTTCGGACAGCTTTGTGGGACCAAGCGTCAAAATGATGATCCAGCTATTATAATAGTACGTGTGTAGATAGTGAGTTTTTACTGATTTCTATAATATGTATAATATTTTGTTTGTATAAATAATATGCTCTTATAGTAAATACAAAAAAAAAATATTAGCTTTATCTTGTATCATATTCTGTTTGAAGACTTCCATTTCTCTTATGCAATATTATAAATTTTAACTATTTACAATACATACCTAATAATTATGTTAAACACTTAAGATTCAAATATATATATATATATATATATACATATTAATCAAATTTACTTTTTCGTTCTAGACTTGTGGGTCAATAAAAAAATTTCATATTTCAAAAATGGAATGAATTTTATAATTATAATCATAATGCAATCATTTATATACATATGATATCTCCAATATTTTTGAAACATGAATTTTTGATAATCTGCTACAGCAGTATAATACAGCCTACATGGTATTTACCACGTCTTATTTTTGATATTGTGTTAATACATTTTTTTTCTAGTTCAAAAAGCACGAGAATGTAACACAAAGGTTCCTTATAAGTTGTTCTAAAAATTATTTAAGTAATCAAAAAATAAAAATTATTTTTGTTTGAAGTTTAAATTTTAATAAAATTTATTGAATTGTTTTAAAGATACATATAATTTTTAATTTTAGCACCCATAAGGCTTGAAAATGTAATACATAACTCCTAATCGGGTTTTATTAGATATATGAATATTCAAAAATAACGAAAACACAAAGTCAAAATTACAAATAAGCATTCGAAGTTCTAATAATTATATAAAATTATAAATATGACCAAATGTAAAATAATGAGGTTTCTTCAAATGATTTTGAATAATATTTGGATTAATCTGAAATTCTAAAATATATTTATCGTAGGAATTTTAAACATTCCATAATATTACTTTTATTATAATGTTATAATTTTGTATACGCAAATAGAATTTTCAAAATTTTTAACTATATCTAAAGAAATTTAAACATTTTTAAATTAAAAATGTATTTATCAACATAAATTATGTTAGTAAAAATATTTTCTTGGTCAAATGCTAAGAACTATTTTTTGTATACAAATTTAACATATCCATTGCAGGGACTTACTAAATAATGACGAGGTACACCCCACACTTGAAACCTACTATGCCTAATAAAACAACAGAGCGAGTATTTTGATTTCTTTTTTTTTCAACAATTAAATTAACTTGGCCAGCTTTGACATTTTTCTACATCTATTATCCACATTACCTGCACGCAGGTAAATCAGTCTAACACAAGTTGCAAAAAAAAGGGCAAAGACCAAAAAAACACAAATAAAACGAAAATTATTGGCCAAAATCTGCAGCAAGGTACGAATTCAAAGCCTGGCCAATCTGCAGATCCCAAAACGATTGACGTAGGAAACATAAAAGTCACTGTACAGCACAATAAAAATGATACGGCAATTATCATAGCTAAAAAAGTTGAGAGCAAAAGACAACTGATTAAAAATGATATAACGGCGATTACTTCAAGTAAAGGTGAAAACGAAAAACCTGAGTTAAAAAAATAAACGCTTCATTTAATTTCGTCATTTTTTTTTTTTTTAATCGTTTTGTTTAACGAGAATTGTATTTATATATCTACCTATAGATATGTATTACCCGGCGTTGCCCAGGAACGAAAGAACCTATAGTTTGGAAATCCACCCGCGGTAGATAGTAATAAAAAACTTTTTTAGCCAATTGCAAGCAAAAATAAACGATTATTATGAGGTCGTGGTTTTAATATTACTAATAGTCGGTAAGCCACCACCTATAAAATCAGGTTCAATCTACATTATCCAAACCTTCCTCGGATCGTCAAATTCGTTAGAGTATTTCTTGATTCCATAAGACTCAATAACTATACACTTTGTCTTTTATACAATATAATAGCTATTCCGTGTACAGGCTTTTATTCTAATACTTGTATGAATCCGTTCGAAAACCCAAATAACATGTATGCAAAATTTGGTGTCAACTGGTCAAAAACTATGTGTTTACATATGCGTATAACTCAACTAATAATATCTATTGATTGACAATGTTATTCTATCATTTCCGTTTTGCTTCAGTTAAAATATTTTCAATTTTTTTTCGTCAAAATTGGTCGAGTATATTTTTAGTATTTAATAACCTCAACCATATACTTTGACTCTTATATATAATAGCTATTACTCAGTATAACTCAGTATAATTTTTTTAAATGTATGATATCCAAGTTATAAATAGAAGTTAGACCAACATTGTTTCGATTAATATGATTATATAACCCATATCCGCATAACCCACACAGACCATAACTGAATTACTAATGAAATTATTTTTGTTTTTGTTACCTAAACATTCATATCATTCATGTCATTTAAATGTATTCGTTGTACGATTTTTTTTTTAAATTTTATGGTATTAGAGGTTTTTTTATTCCCCCCTCCCCTCTTTTCAGAAATCCTGGTTACTGGTTTTACATCTCATTATATCCAAATGGCTTAAAAACAAAAAATTGATATCTTCTGATATTTGTTCAGTTTATGAATATTGCCATTCTGAATGTTTAGATTTTTATAGACAAAGTCAAAACCATTCATTACTCTATTTGGTTTTAAAACTAGTAGTTTTCTACTAACTAACACAGTTAAATTCAACAGCTGAACGTCTGAAAAAAAAGATCGTTTTTCAAGTCCACCATATGCTTTGCCCTCTTATTCATTTCTATCCCGAAAAAAAACTAATACGGGGCAAAATAAAACTTCTCCAGAAATTAAGAACCTCGAAAAAAAAGATAAAGGGGATAGGAACAAAAACGAAAATAATATTGAGAAAACTTTGTATATTTAATATAACTTTTAAAAATATTGAAATATGCAATAATTATTTCATTCTTTATCTATCTAATGCTATTATAATTTAATGATATATAACTAGTGGCGCCACTGACCGCCATACTCAACCGAAGATCAAAAGTTATGCGGATGCTTGTTACAGTTAAAATACATCCACGGAACCTATTTCCTGTATTATTTACCAGTTCATATCTGAATGCCCTAATCAGCCCACTAATATTATACTCCTCTCAGATGTTCTAAATAGACTCACCTCCAATTATGCTATCTAAAATTGTTCTTTATGTTCAATTCTTCCTTACTCTTATCTTATCTGTTTATATTACACTCCAAATAACACATATTATATAAGTATATTATTACATATTATTATCATGTTTTAACTATTGCAACTATTGTAATATTAAGTTTTTATATGACCTTCACTGGTTACTAATTGTATTTAGCTATATTTTTCATTTCGCATATTGTAACATTACCCCTAAATAATTATATTATATAATAATTGTTGGATATTATCATTTATTGTTTAGATTTTGTTATTATGTTATGCATATATTGTAACGAGTAAATGTAAGTTCCTACACAAGACCTAGCAGGTAAAAAAATATATATAAGTTCCTACACGGTAAAAAAAGTTCAAATGTAAGTGTATACTTAAGAAAACACGATTTATCTGTATTTATTAATTGGGCATTTTGACCTACAGTATAAATTTTTGCACTACACTTATGTGGTTAACCTAACCTAACACTTACTCGTATTTATAACACAACGCCACGTATTTTCATTTTTTTTTTAGATGTATGATGTTTAAAAAATATAAAATCATTTAAAATTAACAGTTTTTTGCCTTTTTCATTCAACATGAATGATATATTTTTGCTCATTGTGACTTTGTAATATACACACACGGATGTTTCGAACAGTACTAACAAAACTTTTAAGAGAAATAACTAGATGTATATATTATTCTGTTTAAGGTTATAACTAGTTATAAGATCATCAAACTAAAATAAAGTTTTCTGTATCATTTTTATCAGTAATGAAAAGCCGTAAATATTTTGTGTGTCAAAATATCTAATTTAGATGTCAGGTTTATTGATAATCTACCGTCATACACTATTAAGTGTAAGCATTACATATAGAAATTTAAACAAGAGCGATTATATTAATACGCCTAATCCATACTATAATATTATATTGCAATAATCACAAAGTAATTTTTCTAATTTATTCTGTCGTGTAGGAACTAGCATAAGCATCTTTTTTTTACCGTATAGGAACTTATATACCTCATTTTTATATTCGTGTAGTAATGAACACATCACATTTGTAGGAACTAACGTATGTAATCGTTTATCTGCTAGGTCTCGTATAGGAACTTACTATTCCCTATTGCAACTGTTGAGCTGTAATAGTTTATAACTGAAAGCTAATTAAAAAAAATAATAATAATATCTAGTGGTGCAATACAATATTATATAGAGAGAAACTTTTTATTACCTATACTAGAAATTCCCTAAAGAAACAGAATTAAAAAAAATGTGTACATCAAAAATCTCTCTTAACTAGCCTAATTCATTACCCTAACCTAACAACTTAATCATTTCGACACAATATGACGTCATCTACAAGAGTCCGCCAAAATCTATCTCCCAGTGCTCTGATACTAATCGTTCCATAGCTCTCAAAATGTCAAAATAAAGCAAGTAAAATATATCGTTTTGCGGAAGGTGCGTTTTTATTTAGTTGTCATTATGTTTTTTGAGGGTTTTTTTTCGTCCCGATATTCATGAGAAGTCTGCTAACACGATGATGATTCGAGTTACCGGGCAATTTGCAGCTGTTGTACCTATACCTACATATATGTGGGCAGTGTATAATATTATATTGGAAGGTACACGATTCGATAATTATTTTGACAGGGTGAAAAAGACAATCGACGCGCTTATCGATCAACGAAAAAAAAATTGTTTTATTGTATACACTATAGGTATACCAGTACACATGTGATGGCTATGTGTAATATATTTGCATGCGTGTCAAGCACGCGTGAACGGTATAATAAAATATCTTCCTGCACGTGAAACGTCTATACGAATATGTTTATATCGTACGCGTAGGTACGTAATACGAGCGGCTTACAAATTTTGATACTTGTCTTATTAAATTTCCGTATAAAGTAACACGCAGCTGCAGCGAATAGGCATATACTTATAATATATGCGCCCAGAATATTACAATAATAATTATTTACAATACGTCGGTAGAAGAATTTATCGAATTTATGTATATTGTTTTTTTTTTTAAAACAATTGTGATCTGTCATCTGTGCCGCAGTGGGTACATAAAATATATCGACCGACTTGCACAATAGAGAAATGCGTTCATCGGTAAGCTAACAATTGTAATTTTGTTTTTAATATTATATAACAATATTATGATTGTCCTCGTTGCAGTAGCGTTGTGCATGCAGCGAAAATCGTTTTATCACGATTTTATTGTTCGTGGATGTAATTTAATATTATATGTATATTTGTATATCATTTTATATGTATATCATTCATCAACAAATCCACGGTTGGTGTACAATGAATGGATAGTATACAGAGTGATTCATCGAGCATGCTCACTCTAAATAATTTCCTTTAATAATGAATTCAACTTTTGATTTTTGAATTTTTGGGTAAGTAAGTATAGAAGCCGTACCTGCATTATATACCTGTGTTATATAAATAAAAATTCCAACGAGTAGTTTTTAGGAGGGAAAAGGGGAGGATCAAAAGCAAAATATTCACAGTACTTTTCAAAATACCCAGGGAAAAAATCAAGGAAAAACGGAAATTTTTTCGCAAAAACCAATTTTAAAATGTTTCTATTTACATTTTCAATACAAGTATAATTTTCAAAATATGTTGACTCTTTTTGAAGTATATATTATAGGTATTTAACATTTTTGAATTTTTTTCTATAAACATCGATAAAATTGTTTTTACTCAAGTCAAAAATCTTAAAAATATAATACAAGATTTCTCATGAGTAGTTCATACTAGAACCAGAAAATCTATGAAATATATAAACAATATTTTTTTAAAGACTTTTTCATTTCAAATTTGAACGAAATTAAATATTTAAACGATTTTAGTTATTTTATTGTAACACAAAATTATTATTTATGAGACTTGAAACTTCTACATATATTGTTATATTTTATACTATATATAATGACTTTTTTAAAATATTTAGATTAATTTTATGCTATTATACCTGTTTGTTTTATACTAAAAATCTATTCACACCGCTCTACGATAAGTCGGTATTGGCATAACAGTTAATAATAATTTAGCTATTCAAATAATTAAATATTAATAGTATAATAAATGCAATGTTTTCAGCAAAAATTAATGTAACCTACCGTATATAATAAAATATATTAAGATAGGCTAACAGACTTGTCTTCGTTTGGATTCGTTTTTCGTAATTCGTATGCAATGATTTATTATTGAATTCAAATTTAAATTATACAAGATATATTACACACTCTCCAGTCTCCAGTTTTCGTGTTAAATATTAAAAGCAAATGCTAATTAACAAGAACTGGTGACAATAATGAAATTATTGTACAGTTGAAACAAACAATCATTGAACAAAAAAAAACTGGATAAAATGTCCTTCATTAATTACGAAATACTGGTGGTCTTACTCTCATTTAGTTACCTACATAGGTCATTGAATATTTTAAGAATATTTTTTAAAATAATTTTTTAGTGCAGTATTTGGTGTATATCATTATTTATATTTACAATAAATGAACATATTGGTGATTTATTGTAATTTAGTAAGAACAGTTATATAAGTAAAAACGAAAAACAAAAAACAATAAAAAAAAACCAAATAGTTTTAGAAAGTGGATAAAACTTTGCTATTGTAAATATTATAATCTCCCATTAAAAAACAATATCAATAGACTTCCCCCTATACAGCAAAACTTAAAAACTTTCGCTGTACGATACGTTACTTACAGTATAGTATATATATTTTTGTGGCACTTACTCCCAAATTACAACTGTGGACATCAAAATCGACGTAACAAGTGCTGAATTGCATAGTATACGGCTTTTAATGAAGTCAACTATACTTAAACTCGTTAAAAAACCCGTTTTACAAATCCTAGTTCATTGACTTCGGCAGGAAACTTCAATATGAGCATGAAAGCTCAAATTACGATTGAGTATAATTCCAGGATCATTGGCCGTATGCCCGTATTACATATATAATAACCAGGGAGGTGCCACACAATGAGTAGGTAATTAAACTCCAAATAGGTATATGCAACTATTTCTATAGAAACGACATTCTTGTAGGACGACAAAGTGACACTTATATAGTAACGTTAAAATCTAAACCAAAACTGTCGGTCCAAGCATTTTACGCATTTAATTAATCCATTTCATATCAACTAGTATGCCCCTAAGTAGTTAACTTTTTTTCATATTTTAATCATTATAATATTATATTACGATAGATAATATACCTAATAATATAGCAACACAAGCACGTATCTACATGTTATATGAATATATAAGTATATTATATTGTATTCAAATATAAAATGTATAGATGTTAAGATTTATTATTATGTATATTACACTGCACCTCTAACAATATATTATGTTATTGATTTTTTCTTGACCTTCACGTCCATTCTCATCTGCGTTTGCAATGAAGGGACGCAACTGCAGCCGGGTGCAATATGCATTTTATACATTTTCTGGCATCTACATACGTAACCTACGTACCTAAATGCGTATATTATTAGCAAGGCTCATAACTTGTAGCTCTAAAAATGTTTGTTATAACCGCTATAATATGCTCTTAAAAACATACATAAAAGCGCTTAAATATGCACCAAAAATTATGTAAAATGAAAAAAAAAAATTATTTTTAAAAATTGAATTACTATTTATTATTTTATTATGTAAGAAAAAAATGATTTGATTAAGTATGAAAAAAATAATTATTGAGTAATAATTTATTTTCAAAATACAATTATCTGTTAATTTGAAATATTATGTAAATTAATCGGAATACCTAGAAACTATAAAAGTAAAATTCGGATTACCGAGTTGGAACGAGAAACATACATTTTGTTCGCGACCACCGCCCGATAACACGTAATAACGTAATATAACAAATACGAGTAACAAAAAAAATCCAGCGATTACAATTTAATATGTGGACAAGGTACAAAGTAATTAAACTTCGAAATATGCAAAAATATGCAACAAAAACTTTCGTATATATAGCTTTGTGGTTTCTTGGGAAAAATATATAGCTCACATAGGTATCTCTAAGACCATTCAATAAAAAATATGCAAATGCTACAAGTTATGAGCCTTGGTTATTAGCGTGCTGGTTTTTGTGTTGACTTAAATATATAACGATTGATATAATGATATAGTAATAATCGGTCATTATTTTGCATCTTACGCCTTCGCCATCGGATGTATGTTATATCGGTATACCTAGGTATGCCTATCCCGCAGGCTGCGTACCCATTATTTAACAACCGTACCTACCGATATAATATTGTTATTATTCTGTAGAGGTGCCTATGACGGCAGGTCGAAAAAAACAATAACGCGCCGTGTATATTATGTAATGTTTGTACAATATATTGTACGTCGCCAGTATTATTATCATTACAACGCGCGTTAAAAGGTGTTCGATGAGTGATGCGTAAAATTTGTTTTACCCACAACAAAGTCAACTCCTCCTATACACGCGCGCGCGCGCTTCGCATGCACCGGTACGTCGTAATAATATTTAAAATGTTAACAATGAGGTGTGTGTGTGTGTGTGTGTGTGAGTCGCGTTAATGAATAGTATTATAGCTATAGGTGGACACGTTTATATATTATATATAATAATATGACGCCTATCGGTCCCGTGCACGCTGGTGCGCCGCGGAGCAGACGAGGGGGATAATAATGTACAATACATAACGATATTATATGTATTGGGTACGTGTATTGGTAATATTATATATATATATATATATAAATATCTGCAGCCATCGGTGATCGGTTTTCGACAAAATCAATGTTGCGTGGGGGCTCCGCTGCAGACACAATCGATAACTGTTGATTAATAATTTTTAAACGCACCGAAAAAACTACAAGTCACTCTGCTTATAACCGATTACACCGGCACAATGCGTATAACGCGCTAACAAGCCGTCGACGGCCACGGGCAAGCCATCCTTTTAAAATATATCATATTATACGTATACACGCGGTGGTATGAGAGCACCGAGAGCTGTATAGACGCGCGTACCTAAAATATAATATTAGGCGTAGTGTATGCACGTAATATATATGTACACACTATATTACGCGTATGATAATATATAGGCAGTATATTATATTATTGCCTCGTCGTGCGTGTACGTCGCCAGTTTAAATTATAATTATTACTCGTGTTGTAGCCGTGTGATCCGCGTGATATACATAAGTGTCTTTACAGGGCGATAGCATAGCATAGGTACAACATAATATGATACACGTCGTCGACAGCAGCACGGACTACCGGTAGCTTCGAAATGTAACAGCCACGAGTATTATTATGTATAGAGTCTGCGAGGAGATGGAGGAGTGGCTAACACAATAATAATAATAATGGGTAATGTGGGTTACACAAAACCTGCAACTCCGTAAAAATTATAAAAACAAAATGGTATTACCTATAACGACTAATTATTGTAAAGCTCGTTTTCGACAAAATACACGAAAAAAATATTTAAAAATCGACATTTTATATTGAATTTATTGTATTTTAATTTTTAACACTATATAAGTGAACGTTTTTCGGGTTCCGAACGAAGCGCGTAGAATGTATTTGGTTTTATGTACCTATTGATAGATTTTAATTTGTTTCTTAAGCTTTATATTTCATACTTATTTGGGGGTTGAAAGACTGTTGTACAACTTGCACGTACTACTGATGATACACGTGTTTAAGATCCAACACAGATTGTACAGTTTTAAAGCTAATTTTTGATTGAATTTCGAGAAAAAAAAATACGGAAAATTATTCGGTATTTATAACAAACCAGTTTTTGATAAAATATTTATTTTATAGTTTGACTAGCATAATATGGCAGTAATAAATTTAGAAAATTATATTTTCAGATAATTGGCATTTTAATGTTACATTATTTTTTTATTGAATAATAATGCACCTATAATAATATGACTTTTAATTGTTATTTAAACGCTTTTTCCACAGCTGCTTCGATCGGTTGCTTCTCTGCTGCACAATTATTCTAATGCGCATAAATGTATGATATAAAAAATTTAAAAATTCTAAATTTATATGTACATTACAACGAGTATACTAAATAAATTAGATAATTCATTAGACTTTCTATTTAAATTAAATTTGTCTGCAGCTGAACTAAAATTGGTAAAAGCATATGAATATATTATAGTAAATCAAAAAGTTAGCGTTCGTCACATGATTATTATCAAGCACTCATCATGGTTGTAGATCACATTATATTGTGTTATAATTACCCTAGCATTTTGAAATAATTGTTTTCAAAATGTCCACGAATTAAAAACAAACCGGCTTCTCCTATAAATTTATTTTTCTTTTCTGATTACGTAGATTTAATTCATCTCAAAAAGCAAGTGTCACTACTCACGAGCATTTGGGGTGTAAGAAAATAGTAGGTACTATCATTATGATTATGTATAATGGTGGTAATGGTCAATTTTTGATATTTGAAATATTTTTTTTCAATTTATTGAAACTTTTAAAATACATGTGGTACGTTGTGTATTTTATTATCTATACATTAATACTAATTATATTATAAAGGACATTGAGATTTTCGTTCATAATAAATAAGAATGTATAATTATATGTAGGCGGTACTTACAACAACCTACTGTAGGTATAGCTAACTTATAATGGGTACACGGTCAAATTGATAAAATCAATCGTCACTCGTGGATCTCAAGATTCGCGTGACTTAATATATTGGCATCATAATACAATATTATTACAGTAGGTATATATTTATAATATTATTATATTTATACCGTACATGTATTTATAGAGGTAGATATAACACAGGTAAATAGGCAGTAATAGCATTGTGGTTTCGTATTTTTTACCATTAAAACTACTCGGACAATGTATGATATTGCGCAGTAGGTACAGATATAATACGTCATACTCGCCGACTTGACTATATCATATTATATTATACATCAGATTGGGCGCAGCCCTAAGAAAAAAAATCGAATAAACGTCGATCGATGTATATATAGGAAACAATTAATCAAACAAAAGACCATACCCGCTGTTTTAACAATTGGAAATTAATCAAGCTCTTGTCCCTGTGAATGGGTAAAAGTTGCAAATCACGGTCCTGAGGTTATATGTTTAATAAATATATATATATATATATATATGTTTAAAGAGAGATTCCCATAAACCTATACGTGTAGCCTATAATATTATATGGGTACGCTTGTATACGACGTGGGAGGCGAACAACACCTTTACGGTCCGCAGTCGTTACGATAGATTATCTATACGTTATATATACCTATCATGTTCATATTATATATATATATATATATAATATATACTTTTGTGTGTGTGTTACTTTATTATTACTACTATACACATCACCTAATTGTCCCGAGTACCTATCTATAATAAATAATATAATATTATATACTACGCGTACCTATCTTAGTATATATACCTATGTATAGGTACACTTACCTGTTCTATGTCCAATGTATTATATATATATATATATATTTATACGCATTGTGTAAACAGGTCTCTGACACGCGATTGAGACGGTTCTAACGATATTACTTCGTTACAATATTATAATATATGTTCTATAATAATTATTATAATATTAAAATGTATATTATTACTGTAGTATACAAATATCTTCTGTTCTAATAATATATAGATTTATATTTTATAGTCTGTTGTAGTGGTAGAGTGAAATTTATTACGGTTTATTACGGAGTAGGTACAATTTGGTGAGACCATTCAAGTGTCTACTATATAGATAGCTGTAATAACATAATATACTTATGTACGTACCTAATAGTTATGTTACTATACTTCCTATACACAGAGATTTGAAATGTTCATCAATTATTTATTACTAAGTAATGTATAATATTATATAATTTTCAGAGCATTTTGTCCCTGAGCGTTTATAAATTTATAATAGGTGGGTACAAGGTTGAATGCATAATTTAAAAATTTAAGGTTGACTTTTTTTTGGGGGGAGGGGGTTAAGGCTTCGACAACTAAAGTCATTAGCCTGTGGAACTTTGAAAGAGGGTACTGTAGGGTTTTTTAACACATGTGTATATGTGTGGCGAGGTTTTTACTACTACGAGGGTAGGTTGACTTCTATGTCATATTATTTTATTATAGGTTCCTTATTAATTATACATTTGAGTAGATATATCAATAATAGGTCTATACTATAGGACATAGCTAGGTAATATAAGATTATTTTATTAATACCTAATTTTATTTTAAAATTAAACCATTTGATAAAATTAGGGTTATTTTAGGTTTCAAGACTTGATATTTTGCATTTATTACCTTTGAACGTTTTAGCAGTGGCGTCATTTGAGGAGGAAAAGGTATGCATTTTCCCCTATCTAAATTGTAAATTCAGTCCAATTGTTGGTGAAATAACCTAACTATATTTTTTTTAATTTTAATTAAATAGGTATGATACATATAATATTGTGTAAGCACTAGAAAACTATTTTCACAATAATAATTAATATTTATAGTTTTCTAATTCAAACACATAGACTTTGATAAAATAGAAATTATAAAAACAAAATCATCTTAAATTTATCAATGGTTTTAAAAAAAAAATCTATTATAGAAGGTCTCTGTAAACATTTTTCGATTTTTCAATTACGTTTTATCAGTTTAATATTGTAATTTAATTACATAAAATAACGCTACTGAGGTAAGTTCTATAATTATTTAGGTCCTTCGCGTATTTTTTACCACAAACGAGGCTATTTTTGCCTCAGACGCATATAAAGTTATGTAAGACAGAAATTGTATCAAGATAAAAATGTAAATGGAAATTAGCTTGCAAGCGAAGCTATCTGTTTTTTTTTTTTTTTTTGATGGTGCAGTTTTATAGGCTGGTCAAAACTTTTGCCCCTTTTATTAAAAACTGAAAATACGCCACTACGTTCTAATGTTTTATACTTATGACTATTATTTATATAATATACTAATTATTAGATTATTTATTTATTATTTATACATCATTTAAAATCACATTATTAACTGATAATTTTTTTTTATCATAATTGTATTCAGATAAGTAGGTAGATGTTTGTGCGTTAATTGTAAATTTTGCAAGCAACTTGTACAGAGGCCATACTCATAGCCCCCCCCCCCTTTAATCTCGATAATATATTATATATTTTATTTCGACTGTGTACGCACATAAACAAAATATATATAAGATCATAACATCAGTAGGTACATTATAATAAAATTTGCTATACATGATTTTATTTTTCATCGTACAATTATCGAAAACAAAAATAGGGTTGAAATTTTTGTAAAAGCAATTTAATGCAATTTTGGGAAGAATTATTATTTAGATATATAAAAAATATAATGTTGATGGATGTGTCATACTGTCACCATAACTTATACAGAATTGAGTGATATAAATATATTATTTTAAACCTTTTAGGTACCTATGTCCTACATATGGCTCTATATTATAGTGTATTTTAAATTTTGAAACACAAGAGAAATAAATATGCTATAGAATAGCAATGCGATTTAAGACTACCAATAAGTATCTGTGTACCTATGTTCTTATCCTATCTGTACTATGTTCTTACAAGAATACATTTACGTCTTTACGAGTGTTAAAAACAAATTTGAAATTAGTAAAGGAGTCATTGGCGCATGATATTAAGAATACGATATACCTATCATTATTAGCAGTAAAAACACGTCCAAGCAAAATAAACGAAACATCATTAAAAAAGTGGTTTTAGAGTAAAAATAATTATTATAAAAAATATAGAAAACAACATTTAGGAAACGACTTCGTCGGCGTTTTTTGAAATATTAATTGTTAAAAAAGTTATAGTTATATAAAAATGTAAAAATTGTGCCTTTTATAACGTGCGGTATGATAATATAAAGAATAATACAAAACCCAAATGAATTGTCTCTAAAATATTGTTTTCTAAAAATCTCATCATAGGTATTTTTGCTCTAAAACTACTTTTTAATGCCATTTCGTTTGTTTTCCGTAAACATGTTTACGTTGTTAGATTTAATTTATCATTGCTGTAAAGTACCGCAATTATTTCTCTCATTACACCGAAAAAATGAATTAATTTATCTGACCGTTGTATGTAAATAAATGGTTCTATATAACGAAAAAACTTTCAATTCGTATTGCGTGTATATAGTCGGCGCCGGTGGTCACCCAACAATTATTGACAAAAATACAAAATTTTGTTGTTATTAAACTAATAAGGACTTAATATTAATAACGTTTCGCACTATAATAACGGCCAGCGAAGCCACGCAAAATAATAATTAAATTGTAAACAACCACCACTCGTCATCATTGAATCGATAACCTGTCGTCTTTATTTCAATGCCATTTGCCGGTGTGTACTTTAAAGAACAATTTTTTTTTTTAGCATTTGTAATTAAAATATCCTATAAAAAAAACATAAGGGCATGAACACTATACATTCATATGCATATATAAAGGCATAGTGGTGGTTTTTAGAGGAGTACGATGAAAACGATTACCCCTTCCATCCCTTGAACTTTTTTTGTCAACTTTTATGTTCTGCACGTCATATTATTTTCACGATATTTGTTCAAATTTGGGTGTGGGCACCTAACAAATTAAAAATCAATCACCCTTTCCTCCTTTGACATTATATCAAAGCCGTCATTGTTCAGGCATTTATAATTGTATTAGGAGTATAACCATCATTATTTTGTTTTATTTGATTTCAGCGATACCTAATGTGACGCCACTATAGATACATCAGTTTAGTATGCGCATGCTTACTACTGCCAGCCTGACATTTTATTTCAATTTCTTATAGGCTATTGACTACTATACATAAGTATTCTGGAGTGTGTTGGAGACATAGGCATAACTTGGAGGATTGTTTTTTTTTTTTTTTGGGGGGGGGGGGGGGCTAAAATTATAAAAAATGCACAGGACCGCAAGGGCTTTGCCCCAGCACTCCATAGTCTGTTGAAATTAAATTAAACACACATGTTTAATTACACTGATTATCGAGTTCACTACAAATCTCATAATTGAATTTTTTTTTTTAATAAGTTAGGTACTAATTATAGATTAAATAATGAATTATAAAAGAATTGGCAAATGGGTACCGCTCTGTTATACATTAGAAGTTGTGTGAGTCACTGTATTATCAATGTTTTAAATTTGAATTATTCATTGATAATAATATATCATTTGTATAAAAAAACAATTCTAGGCGAAGACCGTACCGTCTATCAGCCTATATTACAACCTATATAAGTATATTTTATAATAATTATATTATTGAAGTAATTAATTTTACTATTATTAAAACAGTGAATTGAATTAATTTTTACCAAAAACATTTCATTAGATATAGTTAAAAAATTTGTAGTACCTACGAATAATGTTTTTAAATTACAACAAAATAACTAAAATCGTTATTCTCCGTTTAAATAACTAATTTATCCAAATTTGAACATAAAATATCTAATAAAAAAAATACAGAATTTGTATAAATATTAAATTTTTTGATTAGAGAACAGTCAGGTATGAATTAACTTATGAAAAACATGGTTTTAAATTATCAGTCGTTAGCAATAAAAATTAAACATTTTATACGATTTTACCTATAAAATTTTTTCGTGATTTTGATGAATTTTGTCAAAATTTGAAATTTAAAAGCTTAAAAAAAATCATGCCTTTGTATCTTTAATATTTTTGAACTGCTATTATACCAACTTATGAGGAACTTTGTATTTTATTTTCTTATTAATATTTATTGAAAAAAACTGAAAATTTCTTATATCTATAAATAGCTAAAAAAGAGTCAACATATTTTGAAAATTTTATAACATATAGAAAATGCTTATATTAACATTCGGCAAATATTTAAAGTATTGATGGTTATTAGTTTTTAAGTTGCACCAAAAAAAAACCAAATTGATTTTGTCAAAACTGGTCTTGCATAAAAATCTTTGATTTTCCTTAATTCTTTTTTTTAGTTTTTCTTTACGGTTTTGAAAACTATTTGGACATTTTTTTCTTTTGACTTTTCAAGGTACCAACTATATTTATTTTCCTACCAAAAAAGATGCTAATATAAAAAATCAAAACATTTTTTTATTACCCCAAAAATTAATAACAGACGCAAAAAACACACATATTGTAAAATCTAAACGTCAATCCAAATTTAAAAAAAAAGAGCTTAGACCCAGTAGTTCCCCCTAAATTATGCTTATGATTGGATAGTATTGTGGATTATACAGCCCATACTTATTAGTGATGGGAAAAATCCGGATTCGCTGGAGTGAAAATCCGGATGTTTGCAGTTCGAAATCCGAAATCCGAATTTTACTGTATATTCGAATTTTGGATTCTAAAATCCAAATTTTGCATTGAATCCGGATTTCAAATTTGAAAATATTGAATTAGTGTTCTTTCAAGAATTATTTATATTAAATACAAAATAACTACAATTTTTTTTAAATAAATTGATATTTTGAACATGTTATTTAGAGACTTTAGTACTCAAACACTAATTGTAACGAGAACTTTATTTAAAGCAACTAACAAAATAAAAAAAAATATATCAAAACTGTAAGATATAAGTTTTTAACTAAATTTATAAATTATATTATAAGCATTAAATTAAATTAGTATCATAATTTACAAGTATCAGAATAATTACATGAGTACATGAGACTTGAAATGTTTACTAATTATTGAGATATCTAATTTAAACCATCGTCATCCGAGAATTGAAAGAATGGCTATTAAGTGGTGTAATGAAAGTTTTATTATTAAAATACAGAAATGTACAATGATAAATCCAAACCTTGAATTTTAAAATCCGCAAATCCGAGTTTCAGATTTCAAAATCCGAAATCCGAATTTTTAGATTTCAAAATCCAAAATCCGAAATCCATAACAATACTTGCTTATAAAGAAAAGCATATTTATATCCCTATTAAAATGTTATGTTTTAAGTATACAGTATAGTGTTATTTTATTTTTGCAGTCAAACATGTTTCTTAGTTTTATAATATGAGAAAATGTGAACAATTTTAATGAAATTATGTGTGATTTTCTTTTATGTATCTATATAACTATTTTCGGATATTAAAAGTTAATAAAATGTTAGATTCAGCACCTTTATAGAAAATACATTTCTTGCCAAACTTTTCTTGATGCTTAGTTAAGTACTCTTTTAAGAGTTAAGAAAGTTAATTATCCAACATTTTCAATAATTTTATCACTACTAAGAATTTGAGTTAAACGTTAGTAAAAAATATGCCAATAACTAGAATTAAATAAAATTAGTTTAAGTTATTTTTAAAACTAGGTATTTTAATTCGAAATTCGATAATTTAGTATACACATTTGAAAACTCAGCTATAAGGGATTGGTCGAAACATTAACAAATCATGTTTATGTAATGTTAGATAGGTACTCACAATATTTATCAAAAAAGTTTGTCTTAAGTTAATATTTGTAGACAAGTATTAGTAATATACTAATTTATTATATATGTTGGTAATTTGTAAAATTGTATTGGTATTTGGTTAATTTTATGTTCATAGTTTCATATCTATGTGGCTTTACAAAGACAATATTATGTACCTTAGTACCTACCTATAAAATAATGGTTGATATGCATGTGATAAGATTGATAAAATACTTAAGTACCTAAGTATTTAATTTCTTAAAATAATACATAGTTTTTGAGCAGAGCGAGTAGAAAAATGAAAAGGTGTTCTTCAATGCATATTATATTTATTGGTTGTGAGAATCAAAATTAATCTTGAAATCTTGTATTTATTTTGCTGCAAAACCAAAAACAAAATAAGGTCTGCCAGATCAAGACTACTGTTAGTAATACGGCTGAACATACTAACACGCACAAAATATATCTCAGATTTTTCGTACCTATACCCAGAAAACCATACTTTGACTAAGTAGATATATTTTAAAATAAATGATATCAAAATTTAGATTTAATGGAACAAAATTAAAATGTTAATAAATCGTACAACAAAAGCTGTTCAAAAATCAAATGTAGCAGTTGTTTTGAATTAAACGTTGTAAAAAATCAAATTTATAATAATAAAATAATATTTATGTTTGAAGTATTTTATATTATAAATATATTTGTAAAGTTATATCTAAGAGGTCATAAAACAATCATACACAATTCTAACCCTATATAACAACAGGTATTACATTAATTTTTTATGACTTTAGTGAGTATGGCAGCAAGACCAAGACTGATTCTGGAAGAATAAGATTTTGGAAGTATGTAGGGCCAAGCTCATCACCTTCGCAGACAACGTTGCGTTACTTGATCAGCTTATCAATCCTATACTGTTGAGGGTTAATAATTGGATAAAAGCTAATGGACTGGCACTAGCCCCAAAGAAGACAAAATGTGTGTTGCTAACAAGAAGTCCTTCCAGGTTTCAAGTATCCAAGTAAGCGTATTCTCGATGTCGATTAAACACAGTATCAGGTACCTTTCCGTTCATCTTGATACCACACTTATCTTCGTTACACATGCGTGTACTGTAGCTGCCGGTACCAAGAAAGCTGCAACGGCCCTCAGTAGGCTCGTGCCGAACGTGGGAGGCCCATTGCAGTGCAAACGCCGACTTCTTATAGGGATGATGTACAGTAGACTATTGTACGGTTAACCGTTAGGTTAGGGGATAATCCCGTACGTCGGTAGATGGATCCGGAGGCTGGGTGACTTCACAGTTTCTTTCCACCTTTTGCTAGTCCTTATAAGGCACGGCTGCTTTCACCAGTACCTCTTCAAAAAGAGAATATTACCGATAGCCAGTTGCAGACTTGCGTGTACTGTCTGGCAGTGAAGAACTTCACTGAACACACTATTTTTAACTGGGCAAACTGGGTGTCTAACAGGGCACGCCTTTCGGGTTGTTGAGGAGAAATCCAACTCCTGAAGATGTGGAGGCCATCCTGTGTGATCGACATTGGTGACGACCTTCTAGACTCGACATCAAGGCGGCTGCTGGAGGAGGCCGAACGCCATCATGAAGCCTTCTTCTCGATGGTGGAGGAGATCATATCACAAAAGGAAGAGAACGAGAGGCGTTGTCAAGCACAGTATGTGTAACGGTATGAACGGTGAACCCTGAGGATGCGGCGGGACGTCTTCATTGCCGTTGCGGGGCACGTACTTAACTAGTGGCTGGCTGGCTTAAGAGGGCCGGGAAAACCAAGGACCCAATAGTGATGTGCCATCTATAGCGATATTGTAGATAGAAATGAGTTATACTGCCGTTTGCTGCAGTTGTTAATTTACATGCTGTACCTGGCTTTGTAGTTTTGATTGTTTTTGTGATTTAGTAGTGAGGTTGCAATGGAGACTGGCCCTGCACCACCTACACTTACAACTTAGTTGAACCCCTTCCCCCTTATATATACGTGCTTATAACTTATAGGTAATATTAATGTTTTATTATTTTTTTCCGAGAATAGTATTTTGACCGAAAGACTTAATTTGTTCGGTACCTATATGTGTACCTACTTCATTTCCAGGAACCAAACTTTATCTAATTTGATAATTTTTAGACATTTTCTATAAATGAGTAAGGAAAAACAATAGAAAAAAAAGGTGGGGAAGTGGATATCGCTCTGTTTTACAGTAGGTATCTAGAGGGGTTAGTTTATGGATGTGTTAAATTTGAATTCAATGATATAAAATTATTGTATAGTGTTACCTATTATACAAAAACGATTCCAAGCGAAAACGGTCTGTCAGCCTATATTATTAAGAATATTTGATGATATTATTGCTTTAAAAATAATATATTTTACTATTAAACATTAGTCATAAGCATTGTCGCAAATAGAGGAAGGAGAAATTGTGTCCCCCCACCCAAAAAAAAAAAAAAAAATGAAGGCTATTTGGTCCTATGGTATTTATAGACAAGTGTAATAGGTTGAACTAATTTTTGCTGAAAAAATTGCATTTGAAAAAGTCATTTTGTGTGTATGAAATATAATAATATACTTTAAAAGTTGCAAGTAACCAGGAATAATGTTTTTAAATTAGATAGGTACAACAATTTATCTTAAATCTTTAGGTATTCTTCATTTAAAATATCTATAAAAAAAATCTGTGTTTGTATACTTACAAGAAACCTTGTTTAAACATTTTCAATCCTAAATTTAAAAATTGAACATTTTATAAATTTTAACTAAAAAATAATTTGTAAATTTTTATGACTTGGATGAATATTGTTAAAATTTGAACTTTAAATGCTTATAAAAAAAATCATATTTATGTATCTTGAATATTTTTAAACTGCTATTAAAACAACTTATGAGGAATTTTATATTAAATGTTTAAGTTATTTGACCAAACAAAAAAAATTTATCAACATTTATAAAAAAAAAATTTTCAATTTTAAGAGTCTGTAAATAATTTTAAAGAGTCCAAAATATTTAAAATGGTTCTACGATTATTTATATTTGAATTACAACAAAATATGAAAATTGTTGGTTGAGAAATCATTAATTTAAAAATGAATAAGTTCAATGTTGTAAAAATTTGAACTTCAGTCGTTTGAAAAAAAAACAATTTGATTTGACTTTCTTATAAACTTTTTTTTGTTTAAGGTAGACATACTTATGTGTAACATAATATACATGGTATAACATCATCAGTACGATTAAACTAATAATGTGATACCTTCAACTTCTGAATTTACCATTAAGTTTACTTGAGATTATGTTCATGAGTGGGAGGGTTATTTATATAGGTATAAAATAATAAGACATGTGTAATAATCAGTAGGTAAGTCACCATAGAAACAATTGAAAAAATATACAATTTTATTTTAAATAAAATACATTTTGAAATAATTACAAGTCTATTATCGCTATACTTATTTATTATCGATGATTAGACATAATCATATTAAGATCATACCTATTGAATCCATATAATAATTAGAAATAAGATTTAAATGCAAAAAAAATTGTAAAATACACAAAAATATGAAGAAAAAAAATATATTTAAAATTCTATCAAACATTATTATATACATTAAGTATCGCCATCGGTATTGAAAATTTATTATAAAATTCTTCATCAAATCATCATAATTTACTACCTTTAATTTGATCTTAGGCATTCTTTAATATTGTTAATATAAATGTTAGGTATACTAAATATCACACACAAAATATAAAACTATTTATCTACAAAGCAAATACACATTGTGCTCCTCGTACTAATGATTAGTTTAATTATTAACTTATGAACAACCATAGTCCACAAGCCTATTAATATAAAATATTTTCTTTTACCTGATATAATTCACCACGTCAGTTTATAAAATATAGTATATTTACGACAAATAAAGGAATAATTATTATTAGTGATATTCATTAGAAAAATATAATTTTACATAAGTCTTTTTAAATAAATATTCAAAAGCTCTAAATATACAGTAATATTTTGCATTTTGATTAAAGAATGAAAAAAAAATTTTTTTATTCAATTTAATATGAACTAAATCATGGAGATAACTGACAACCAATGTATCAATATATTCGGACTAAAGAAAAAAAATATATTTATTAGAAGAAATCTTAGTCCTAATATCAATTATAACAATAAATTTTTATTAATCTATTCTATACAAAAATTACATTTAGAAAAATAAAAATATAAACATTACATAGTACCTATACAGTCGAATTCGCTTGTAACGATCATCAAGAGACCTAGAGAATCATATCATTATATTCAAAATTTGTTATATCTGGATTATAAAATATATGTATTGATTTATTTTAAAATAATATTGTATACATGTATTCGTTATCTTTTTTTAAATATTATATTATGTTAACAATTTTTTTGAAAAATTGATGGTACTTTATACAATTTTTTCAGTCTGCAGCTTGCTCAGTTTTGTTCTCATTTACACACTACACAATAAAATCTAATTTAATATTTATTTATATGTACAATAATATTGTTATAGACAAATATCAAAACCAATTTTCATTCCAATATAATTTACATTTGGATAATTGTTGAAACCGATATTGTTATATAAGACCAAAATTACTGTACATGAGATATAAAACCAACCAAAATACATTACAAGGAATCATCTTGCCTGGAATATTGTTACAGTATTATAATAAGAAGATTTGGCTGTATATGTATTAATTAAGGAATAATACACTGATAGATGAAACTAATGCTACAAAATGCATATGTTTCATCAAAACTAACAAAATACAAATCTTGTTTTATTTTTTTTAAAACCTCAATCGTCCAGAGAAAAAAAATAGTTACTAAGGACTGGATTTTTATGCATTCATATTCTTCTACAATTCACCCAGAATTATTTTTGATTTGAAATGTTGAGGTTATGTAATGTGTGGATTCTATGGGTAATTTTTTTTTTTGCATATTTTTGTACATTTGAATAAAAATGATTATAAATTGAATTTTTTTTATATGATAGCATAAAAGTTGCAATTTTATAAATAGTTTATGATTTTTTGTTTTGATTCACAAAATTAAATTTTTTTTAATTTTATTTCCTGTTTTGATCATTGACAGGTAAAAATTTCCAATTTGAAAATCTAAAATCATATTTTGTAACTAATGGTGGTACTCATTTCAAAATTAATATTATATTTTACGTTATTAATTTTGTAATTATTTAATTAAACTGTATAGTAGGTATAGTAGTTTGTATATATTCACATTTGTAAGCAGAAGTATACTAATATTTAAATTATATATATTTTTTTTAAACATAATAAATTTTGTAATTTTTGTAAGATGTTTAGTTTTTTTTAGCACTCAATAAAGAATTTTTTTTGCATATTTTTTAATTTTTGAGTGCATAAATATATGTGTGTAATAATTTTTATATAAAAATCCAGAACTTAATAATTACTTATGAACATATTACTGGCAAATGACCAGAAAAAGGTTAGCTTGTCCTAGGATATAGGCATAACTATTACATTAAATAATATTTTTAAAAAAACATGATCGGAAAATTTATGACTTATAGTTTAATAAATTAAGCATTATTTATTTTAACATTGTGAAAAATCCAAATTAGAAATAACTTGTTTTACATTTTCAATCCAGAAAGGATCAGTATCTGTACCAGCTGATAGAAGTGTAAATAAATTAACCATAAATGTGTCAATAGTATCATTGGTAGGTGGTTCAGTGTTATCTAAAGAAGAAAAAAATGTATATTATTTATAATAATATTATAAAATTTAACTCATTGAAATAACCAACAAGATTATAGATAAAATAATATATTATTTGGCTATTTTCATACATTTCCAAATGTACAAATAATTCAACTAGTAATTTATACATAAAAATACTAATACTAGAATGATAAGATTTGTTTTTATGACTTTGCGACATACATATTATTATATTTTGACACTGTGAGAATGTTATACTACAAAGTAAAAACAATCAGAAATTTAAGACAGCAATACACATTAAAGAATGAATAGTAGAATCAATCACCTTAAAAAGCACCCAGGTAACAGCTAACAGATAACAAATATTATTTAACTGTTGTTTTTACTAAATGTTGTTTCAAAATTTTTATTAAACAATGGAATACAAATGATATCTTACAATATTCAAATATACCACATTTATAGATTATGATTAAGTTATTGAAAAAAATTGCATTACTTTATCATGAACAAAATTCGAGAATAATAATAAAAATAAATATCGTGAAATAAAATTGACATCTGAATTTCTTTATAAATGTACTTAATGTACTTAATTAAAATTAAATGTAACCTAATGCTGATTATAAATATGCAAAAAGAAATGTGTAGAATAAAACAAGTAATTTACATGTCAAGGTCCTTTGTTTTTTATTTTATTATTATATATAGCTGTCTGGCAGACAAACTATATACCCATTGGTAGGCACAAATACAGACAAAAGTTGATTTAACTGTATGACCTATTTGTGGTGGTTTTGCATAGCAAATCAAAAGATATTTTCAATTTGCAGAACAGAAACATTGAAGAGCAAATTGACATATGCTAACCACTAGATCTATTTTTTTTCAATTCTAAATACTTTTATACTTTATTTATTCTACAAGATAATTAATCACATAATATGAATTTTGAATGAATCAAGTTATATGCTAAACTAATTATTTATTAATAATCAAAAATAATGATTTCTCAAATTTTATTTTCGCAACTATTTTTAAAATTTTATTCGCCAGGACTAAAAAATAAGTGCATATATTCTTTTAAGACTGTGATAAGGAGACGAAAATTGATCAATATTTTAGTACTTAGAAATACAAGACTGTGGAAGTGTTACACTACGAGAAACTAAAACTTTAGAAAGCCGCTCCTTTGAACTCCCATTCATTATTAATTTTACAAAAGTAATAAGGCAAACTAAAATAATTTAGATGCAATTTGTTATTCTTTAATGATTTGAAGATCGTGTATATATAATTTTATTATTATTTATTTATTAGATAACTGTTAGTAAAATATTTTTTAAAAACAACTTTCCATGGGGGAAAAAAATTGCAAATTAAAGGATGCTCAGTTAAGTTCATTTGTTTTACAATTATCATAAATTTTGAGTGCAGTTATATTCTCACATGTATAAATTTAAGACCGTAATTAAAAATACAAAACTATGAAAATGTTATACTATGGGTAGTTAGAACTTTAGACAGCTGATTCTTTAACAGCTCCCTATTCGTTATTAACTTTGCGTGAGTAATGAGGCAAATTAAAAGAATTAAGATTCAGTTTATCATTACTCAATAATCTTAAGATTTTGCATATTAAATTGTATTATTATTATAATAACCATGAACTATTAAAATTATAATAGTAACAAAAACAGTTTTGTTTTAATAATTTTAAATATTTACCTGGGAATGCAGTATTAGCAAAAGCATCTAGAAGTAACGATCGTAATTTAACTAAATACTCTTCATACTTTGAACATCTAGCTTTGAGTTTTTCAGTGTTAGCCTTTAAATTGATAATCCCATTTTGCATATTTTCAATATGTTTATCTAAGACAGACACTTCTTGTTCTTGATCTATTACATTTTTACGGAGATGCCTTAAATCAGTATCTCTACCTATAAAAAAAAATAATGATAAATAAATAATAAATAAAATAATACAAATACCAACCTTTGTTAAAGTGTAAGAATTCATCCGAAAATATAGGTATGTCATAAACTGTATTTATGTTATCACTAGATGGTTTTTCTTTTTTTAATTCTGGATCCTGAATAGAATAAATACATAAACAATTAATAATTGATAATATTGAATTTGGATTTTTTTTTAAATCTTAATCTATAATATATATTCTTCGTGCAACTTCTTTATTTAAATCTTTAATATAGAAAAAATAACCTTTTTTAATTTGTTTTCACTAGATAATTTTTCTTTTTTTAATTCTTGATCCTGAATAGAATAAATACATAAACAATTAATCATTGATAATATTGAATTTTGAATTTTTTTAAATCTTAATCTATAATACATATTTTTCATGCAACTTCTTTATTCAAATCTCTAATATAAAAAAAAAATATAAAAATAACCTTTTTTAATTTGCTATCACTAGATGGTTTTTCTTTTTTAAATTCTTGATCCTAAACAGAATATAATTTACATAAACAATTAATAATTATTAACAATGAATTAGTAATTTTGTAACAATTTTGATTGTAATATATATTTAACATAAAACTATCTTATACTTAAAGCTCAAGTATAAAAAATTCATTCAAATATAATCTTTTTAATTTGTTATTATGAAATTATTAGCCTTAAGTTAAATTACAATTTATTATCTAAAATAAAGAATTCATGTCATAAACTAATGAATACATAATCTTTTGAATAATTATCCGAAATTTCATAAATATTAAATTAAAAAAGTTTTTTTTAGATATTGTAATGTTAATATTTTTTATAATGTGGACTAAGATGTCACCAATATTATACTAATTTTGTGAAATGTTTTGTAAAAATAATATAATATAATATTTCAACCAACTTCTTGAATATGGGTATTAATTTTTTTTTTTTTCAATTTGCGTTGAATAAAGGTTTTATATGCATCAGTCTTTTTATAAGCTGCTAATTCTTCCACATATTTTACTCGTTCTTGTTCAGCGGCTAAGAGATAATGCTAAAAAAATTTTAAACAACACAATATTTCATTAAAAGAATAATTTAAATTCTTTCTTATGATAATTTTCTAAATATTTATTTCTAATAAATAAAATCTTATAGGTCGTAAATATGATAATACGTAAGGTCATCTTTATAGTATATTTTGAAGCAATTACTTGTTTTTTATCTACCGGCAACTGATTCCATTCAGTAGCTAGTACTTTGGTTATTTCAGCAAATGGTAAATTTGGATTTTCAGAACGAAATTGTTCACGTCTATCATTTAAAAATCGTATATATCCTGTAAATATAAAAAAAATTTATCTATTTTCAATACCTAACAAAAAAATATATTAATTAATAATTATTTGATTACCAGAATGTGGAGGTCTTGGAGCTGTTTTGTCTCGTAAACACTTTTTGCGTTTTTTACGTTTTATATTATTTTTATCGCCTTTTTTGGGGATGCCATTTTCAAAGACTCTATCATCTTGACCTGCGAAATTTAAAAACCAAAAGTATGTTATAGACAAATACGCCATGCCATATAGGTACCTTTTATTAAAATACAAAAATGATAGACATAGGTACCTGTTTGGTCTATAGACCCAATATCATTAGATTCCATCATTGTAATTAATCAAGCTCTGGTTTTTTTTCTAATTAAAACTAAGCGTACAAATATTTATAAAACTAACAGCTTTCAATATTGCTCATTCAGACAAAAATTCAAAACAACGAATGATAGTCAATAGGTAATGATAATCGTGCAAATCGTAAAAGTATTTAACTTTACATCGTATAAAAGGCGCACTCGCAAAACGATTGAATAGTGAAAAAACTAGAAATGTGATCAGTCATGAGGATACACTAACACAATATTCCATTGATATTAAACATTTAAAATTTTAAACACTATATAAATTCGGAGACGGAGAGTTCCTATTTTCTATCTTCATCATTATATAAACAGTAAAATGTAACACTTGACACATATTTTTAGGCCAACGTAACGGAGAGAAACGGTGGTTATTACAAACACAGAAGCTTCTGAGCGACAAGGAAACTAACATTTAAACAAGAGAGAAAATAAATGTAATGCTGTTATGGTAAACAATAGTATCAGTTGTTGTGTTGTGGAGTCGAATGGAACAATTTAATATCAATGCAATCATAACGAATTAAAATGGTATTTACCACAACCATAGTCTTGTCAGATAACACCACAGAACAATTGAGGTGAATGATAAGATCGTGATATGGTGATATACGTCTTCTATAGTTCTATGCCATTACGTGTATGCACAGAATTGTATGAAAACCACCAAGATATATTGTAGATTATATATATATATATATATATATATTAGATATATCTTAGTTTGCGATGAGAACCTTAGATCTTATTCATGAACATTCTCTAATGTTCATGATCATATTATTATACAATTAATATGCAATTATGGATAGAGATATGCGTAAAATCTGTAAAGCCAACGTAGGACCATGGTATACGCGTATACGTATTTTGGTGCCGATTTTATTTTCACTAAATAAGAATATTATCAATTTCTACTTTGTAAAATAATAAATATTACTTATTACTTATCATTAATTTTTGCCTTTATAATTATAATTTACAAAAATAATTTATAAATTACAATCCCAAAGCAGCTAAATCGTTTATGCAGTTACCAAAAATATTAACTATTGTCACAGACACGTAGCAGCTTAAGTGATATTTGTTGCTTTTGTATTGTGAATATTTATTTTGAATATTTTACTTGTTTTTAGTTAGCTTATGACAAGTTGGTAAAGAATATATCTCGAAAAGAAAGGAACTTACAGATGATCTCATTAAAAAAGAAAATGAAGGAAAATAAAAAGATACAGTGGAATGCACATTTAAAGTAATATATTTGTTGTACCTACTGTAGGTATAGTATAATTGTGAATGACTTGAAACACCTAAGCATAGTCTAAATACTCCAATTATTCAATCACTAAGAATAAATATACCACCTGGATCATTTTTAGCAACTAATTTAGCTAATATTATACAGATATAGTATTTATATATTAAATTATAAAACTGCATTCTGTTATTTTGTATAAATTACTAAACTATTAAATTGTTTTCAATTTTGGTAATTCATGTAAACATTTTTTTTTTCAGTACTTATTGATCCAGTATTTAAAGTAACAAGAATATGTCAAACTAATCTTGTTGATAGTTTGAAATCTGATACAAATATTGGGATCCAAGTTCTTGCGGAAGTCAATTGTATCATCAAAAAATATTTTTTGTTTAATATTTAATATTTGCTTTGTGTTTAGCATGTGATCTCATAGTTAATTGATAACTTTTAAAGAAAACTATACATATTAGAAAAATAAAAATTGCTATGAATATAATTATTATATTGTACAGACATATTGTTTTTATAACATAATAGACCAAAAAATTGTATTTAATATTTGTAATAATTAGTATATCATCTTAATTTGTTTTTAAATATTAATAATTGTATTTATTTTATTTAATCCACTGGCATTTAATTTTTCATGGATGCTGTGTAGGATCATCTAGTATAAATTAATAAATTTGAATGTTATTGCTATAATTAGTAGGCAGCATGGGTCCTTCTAACATATATTTATGGCAGACCTTAAATATTTGGATCATGAAATTATTTTTAAATATAAATGCAATATTCAGTATCCAACATGAATTAAAATAAACAGGAAGTTACAATTTAATATATTGTAGTAGCATAAATAAATTATGTAATTCAGTCAGAAAACCTGAACAGCATCACCTGAAAAGTGTCCGTCCTGTTTATCCTAGTTCTTGGTTATGATATTATAAATTAATTGTATAATACATAACAGAATAATTTGATAATAAAAATAATAAAATACATACATTTTTAAATTTTTTATATTATTCATTAAGTAACTAACAAAATAATAACATTTCAATTAGTTATAATCAATAATCATGTATCCACCATAGAAATATATTAATTTGTTTCCATATTATATATATTATTAATATAATTTTTAAATTTATATTAAAGAGATATGTGATTAATTACAAAATTGATTCAGATGTATTAACTGTTACAATTATTATAAAAAAACTATAAAAATTATTTTATGTAGCTAATAAATAATGAATTGATTGTACATTAGATTAAAATAAAAACTAACATGTTATCAGAATAGTGTTATTAAAAAAGTCAATGGCTTATGGTAAAATTAAACAATCATTAATAGTTAAAAGACATTTCAGTTAGATGCTTAAGACATATTAAATGTGAGCAGAGAGGAATGTTAATTCAGCTATCCCTTAATTTTCCCATCATACCTACACAAGTAAATAATATAAATATAGAAGTACAATTTCTATTTTCACATTACTTTTAAATTTTAAATTTGAATTGTAATCAAATGTTGAATATTTTAAAATATGAACCAATCTTAAATGTAATTAATTACTGATATACAATGATTATTTATTACAAGTAACATAGCATGATAAAGAGTAAATTATATTCAGGTAAAATAATCATCTATAAAAATAAACTGATCAACACAATACCAAATTATATTTAAACTAGTACCTAACTTAAATACTGTTTTCAGTAAAATTTTTAATTCTGACTTAAAATAGTAGCATTTATAATTGAGAAACAAGCACAAGACATTAAAATATAGAATATAACATTGTATTAAATGTAAACAATAGCTCTTAAGGAAAAATGAATATTTAAACTAATAGAATCACAAAATAATTTAAAAATTACAGCTATAATAAAATGTATTTTTATGCTCTTATAATTGTAATAATGCGATTAAAGATCCTTTTTATTGGTGTCAGATGTTTCAAGTGATTCTTTAGGTAATACTTCATTCTTGTCTGTAATGTCTGTTTGATCCACAGGTGATTTTATGTTTTTATTAATGCAAGGACAGGATGATAGTAATGAGCAGACTTGATCATCGCCAGCGTTATTTTGATCTTCAGAATTTTCAACTGGAGTTCTGAACAAGTTTAACATAGACTTGATAATACCCCATAAAAATAGCAACAACGGCACGAGCACACATGGTACACAAACCATTATTAAAGAATTTGATACCGCGTTAAATCAACTGAAACATAAAATTTGAATTTTTAGTAAAATAAAAAAAACTGGCGAATTCACTCTGCTCTATAGTAAGTGTTTAGTATATTTTGTCATTGAGTAGGTTACTTTAATGGATGTGTAAAATTGAATTAATGATAAATCATTACATATGGAAAAAAGAGTAGGTACAGACAGTTTATAATGTTTATATTATATATTTAAACTGATATAAAAAAATAATTTTTGATTAATTATACAGTAGATTGAACTAATTTTTTTCAAAAACAAATCGTTTAAATTATATAAAAGTTTGGAAAAGATCATTAGACTAATTTGGTATAAAATATACACCTACATGAAGCAAACCTAATTAATCTAATAGCTGTTTCCAAACTTTCTGAACATTCTGGTATAATAATAAATTATTATTTCATTTTTTTATAAAATATTACTAACTTATATGCAGGGCTTAAGACATATAGTACTTAGAATCAGAAAAACAAGTGCTTAGAAAAGTGCTAAAAAATATCAATATAAGCACTCAAACAAGCATTTATAAATCATAAAATTAAGCATATATAAATAAAAAAAAAAATGACCCAAAATAGAAAAAATTCTAAATTTTCGTTTTACATAATAAAGTACTAGACATTTGTTCAGTTAAAACATTATTTTTATGCTAGTACCCCACGATAATCAAACAATATTGTTTACTGAGAAATCAGTTATATTTATTTGTTTCTTCAAAATTATTTTCTATTTGAGCATTGGAATATTTTTGTTACCCAACAATGATATAGATGGCGATGGCCAATACAGCAAGCGTATAAGATAAAAAAATACATATAAGTAAGGTAATAGAATTATTTTAAATTTTAATTCTATCAAAAACAAATTTTGAGGAAAAATCTGGGATAGGCTAATGGCCTGTCATCATAATGAAGATATTATCATGCAAAAATATTATATATATTTTCAATATTTTTAAATTGATATAGGAACAACTTATGAGAGATCTGATATTAAATTTTCAAGCTTTTTGAACAATTTCTATCATCAATTTGATCAATTTTTATCAATACATAAATTTTTTTTTAACATTTCCAATCCTTATAAACTGTTTAAAATTAGATTAAAAATTTTAAAAATTACATTGAGTCTGAAAATGATAATTTAAGTAAAAGATTATAGTAAAATGTTTAAAATGCATATGGTTAGTGTTTTATGAATTACAACAACCCTAATCACTAAAATTGTTTGATGAAAAATATTAGATATAATCATAGAAATATCCAATTACATAAAAATTTGGTTTTCAAATGGTCATTCAAATTTAACTTGGGAATTTTAATTAAATTCTTGTAAGTAAAAATTATGAAGAACCTTATATTAAATGTTCAAGATTTTTACTCAGAAACAAAAACAAAAAATGTATCAATACACACAATTAAAAAATGTTTAAAAGTTAAAAATGTCAAAGCTCTATAAATACATAACACAAAAAAAATCAAAATATTTTAGTTTATTATATATAAAAAAAATCAATTTATTTTAAAACTGGTTATGAATAATTTTTTTTCCTAATTAGTTTTTAAAAGAACTGAATAAGGAACATTTTACTTATGATCCCTTCAAGTATCAACTAGATCAGTTTTGTTACTAGAGACCAATCTCAAAATTGAAAATTGAAGATTTCTTACTCGGAAAGGTGATGAGTAACGACACATACACACAAATAAACTGATATCATTGTATAAACAACAGAACCACTCAGAATTTAAAATATTTAAAATTACATCAAATATACAGTAACAATAAATAATACAATATACTAATATAATACATATTGTTAAAATCCATAAAGCATAGCTAGAAAAAAATAATAGATTTAAAAAAATAATCAATATATTTAGACTTAACCCAACCTATGTATTTTGTTAGTTTTAAAAATGAATTTTTGAAAGA
Organism: Pentalonia nigronervosa; assembly: GCA_014851325.1. Classification (NCBI taxonomy): domain Eukaryota; kingdom Metazoa; phylum Arthropoda; class Insecta; order Hemiptera; family Aphididae; genus Pentalonia; species Pentalonia nigronervosa. The sequence continues at coordinate 77,686 of JACXSJ010000124.1, read as the reverse complement.
TTCTTCACGCATAAAATAAAACTTGAATAAAATAATGAAAATACTACTAAGGATAATTTATTATCGAAGTTATTCAATTTTGCTTTAAGTTGTTATTTAACTAAAAAGCCATTACCTGATTCATAATATATAATAATTATAATTTTGATAACAATAACCTAACCTTCAATAAAATATTGTTAATATTGATGACACAAATTATCACACAAAATGTTTGCAATAAACAGTATGTAAAAATTGTGTTGTTTACTGTTTTAATGAAGTAACACCTTTATTAATATAAACATTTAATAATTAAATTTATATTTAAGCACCTTATAATGCTTCCTTCAGCTCAGTTTTGTAATGCTTTAACTATTATTTCAATTGCTTGAATTTTATATATTACACTTGCAGTTACTTAAGTATTTATTTCATAACTATGTGGTATGTTAACACATATTTTCAATTTTAAAAGTTATTAATACTGGCTTATGCAATTTAATGAATAAAACTTTTATGTGTCCGACAAAAAAATATCAAAAAACATTTCTTAACAGGGAGCTTAGCTATTAAATACCTACCTGATATCTTAAAAGAAAACTTTTTGAATAATCATTTTACCTAATTAGTTTTATGGATGTTATGCATTGCATTTTTTGTATTTACACATAAAATTATAAGTTTTATTAAATTAATTTGACTTTTAATTTTGGACTGCATTTGTTAATTTGTTATTTATCGATTTAATTAATGTACAATAAAATAATTACTATTACATAAGTACCAATGAAATTTTTTATAAAAAAAAAAAAAAAAATAGAAAACAAAAAAAGGCTAGATGTTGTGAGCCACTTAGATTTATATTTCATGGGCTAAAAAATATCACTAATCTGTCCTTGCCTCTTGTAATAGTTGTATTTATAATTATTTTTATTTAATTAATAACATTTATATCTAATTGCATAGTATACTTTAATACACTAATTATATAATATGAAAAAAAAGAAAAACCTAAAATCTTTCAAAGAAAATAGTATGCATTACAAGTTAAATTACATTTACTTGTTTCTGAAACAATACCTAAAAACCAAAGCACCTGATTAATTTTTAAAACGCTTAATTTAGTGACTTTTTAAGGATTCCGTCTAAAAGAGCATAATAAAGATTTAATTTAATTTAACACTAACAGTATGATATTGATTTGTCAATTAAATAGAAAGATTAGGTAACAATATTATTATAAATATGTTGCATGCCAACAATTCTTTGAATGAATGAGTCTTGAATTAAGTTGTATAAAATATAGATAAGAAATCAAATACTTATATTTTATTACTCTCAAAAATATTCCAAGTGTTTCAGATAATCTGATGCTGAACATGTAAAGGTGGGTTACGCACTTTTTTTAAATTTTAGACATTAATTTACATGATTCAGCCAAGAAGATAAACTACACATTTTATTGTCCCCTCTAATTATGACAATTAAGATATATATTTTTCAAAATCAGTGTATCTTCTAGGTACACACCATGTCACTTCAATTTGGCTTTACGTATGATATAATCTAATAACAATTTTTACATGAAATTATGCATTAATACTCATTGTATTGATGACATAATGCATGTAATATCAAACCATAATAAAGTGCCTATACTGATTGATTCTTATGCTTTATGAAATACAGGGTATATACCCGCTTAACAAACGCATTTGGAAAATGATTCTTTTGTAGTCTTATGATATTTCCAACAAAAAAAAAAAAGCACTATGGAAGGACTTACCAAAAGTAAACAAGAACAATTGTGTAGTACAATGGGACGTTTAATTGAAGACCAAACACAAGCACAGGAAACTTCCTACTTTTGAGACGACTAATGATAATCGATAAATAATAATTGTTTTGTTATTAGTTATTTTCCAGTTTTCTCATAATGATAACGGACCGATAAGCGTATAGATTAGACATATGTTATTATAATGATGATAACAATAATAACAACAACAATAATTTCAACTCTAAATGCAGAAATTTGGAACTTAGATTTTTTTTTAATCTCGATTTTATTATTTGTAGGTCTTAATGTATTATTATATTAAATAAATAATCATATACATAGTCGATAATGTATTAAAAAATTAAAATTTAACAATTCCTTTTATTTCTCGAGATATTATTCACACAAAACCCAAAATCCTGATCTTTATGAACAAAAAACTACCTATATGTTGGTTTGACAATAATGAATAGGTAATTTTTGTTGCTATACATTTTAATATATAATATACAATGTGATCGCGATTAATTGAGGAAACACTAAATATTTCGGCCGGATGAACTTGTGTTAAAATGAATTTTGGGGGAACCTAGGTGATACTGAAATACATATTTTATCAAATTTTCAAATTTTTAAGACTTAGGGTGCACGCACACGCAATATATGTATTTTTTTAATGGTAACACCTATTTTTAGCACATGATTTGGATTGATCAATTTTTTTAAGTCGATCTGACTCATAACACTTGGTTCAAAGTTCAAAACTAAATGAATGACTGATAGCCATTATTCAATTTTGAAAAAAAAAATGTTTAATTTAACTGTATAATTTATTAATTTTTGGTTCATGTATGCAATTTTATTTTTTTTTTCATTATATGTTATATAATTTCTATGTAAAAATCTTCACTTCCTTTAGGACAACTATGAATAAAAATGTTGAATATTTAAATATTAGGTATGTACATTTTTGTTTGTGTTTATTTTACTGCGCTAATAAGTAATAACAATATTAAATACTATATTAATAATAGAAGTAGTATTTATAATACGGATAAACTCAAATGTGTATTAAATTTGTTGTGTATGATATTTTTGTGTTTGAACAACTATATTATAATAACAATTAAAACAATTTTTATTGTGAAATTTTATTTCATACTTCATTAATTCTAAAAATATTATGATAATCAGATAATGTATTTAATTATTTTAATGTGATAATAAAAAATATATTGATTTTATATCTTAAATCCGTATTCCGCAGTTTAGTCTGTGCTTCAGTGGCGAGTTGATCATGATTTTGAGAGGTAGTGGCCCGATAATTGTGTAGGGTGGATGAGTGGATGAATTAGATTATTGTTACCTACGTAAACTTGATATTGATTACTATATGTGTAACTATAGTAAGTGCCTAATACTTCCATTAGAGCATTCAAAATTAAGTGACAAATTTTTAATGTGCATGTTGTACCTACTTATCGCATGAGTGTAGTGGGTACTGCGTAAGAGTCAAAGGGTGGTAGGTCATTCAAAAAATGAATATTGCCCGATAAAATATTCAATTTCGCCACGCCACTGATGTGCTTCATCATACGTGTGTCTAATCAATACGCCTATAATATTTATTATTAGTTATTATCAATATGAACAACGCTGAAAAAGTTCAATTGATTTTAATTTTTAATGAACATGCCATCGTCATCGTAATACTTGTCTAACTGCTAGGACATATGTCGAACAAACCCAGATAGATTCTATCCACCCCATAATTTTGTTCTACCATTTTTTTTTAAGATTAAAATCAAGAAGGAAAATTTTTAAGTAGAAAAAATAACAAGAACCAACAAAGGTGTAGAGCAAATATGTTTGATGAAAATACAGAACTACAGGTACTAGTTTACATACGAGCAAACCCACGAGCGTCACTTAGAAAATATGTCGCTTTCGATATAGGTATTTTATATGACTATGATCAAAAAATTCTAAAAAAGTACAAAATGCATCCATATAAAGTAGATTTGGTTCAATATTTGCGAATAGGAGATTCTATTCGTAGATTGAAATTTATAGTTTGGTTCAATACTCAATTTCATAATGACCCTTCAATTATTAGTCACATTATTTAGACTGATGAATCAAAATTTACCAATATCGACATAAATAAACAAAATCATCGATGTACATAGTATTTAAATATTTTAGAATTTTATTTACAATTTGATGTCCGGAAATTAATTATAAAAATTAAAAACATAGTTGTTCTAAAGTTAAGAATTTTGCATAAAAATGAAAAAATGAAAAAAATAAAATTGCGTACATGAACCAATAATTAATAAATTTTACAGGTAAATTAAACATTTTTTTTTCAAAATTAAATAATGGCTGTCATTTATTTAATTTTGAACTTAAACTAAATGTAATAAGTCAGATCGACTTAAAAAAATCGGTCAATCCAAATTATGTGCTAAAAATAGGTGTTACCATTAAAAAATACATGTTATACTATGCATGCGCGCACCGTAAGTGTTAAAAATTTGAAAATTTTACAAAATATGTATTTCAGTACCATCTAGGTTCACCCCAAAATTCATTTTAATAAAAGTTCTTCCAACCGAAATATTTAGTGTTATCTTAAATCGTGATCACACTGTATATAATACATACAATGTATACAATGTATATAATACATACAATATTTGTCAATAGACAAACTTATGAAAAATCTTGTATAACATTTTTAAATTTTAGATATAAAAAGAAAAAATTGTTATAAATTTCTAACTAAAAATCCAGTTATGACCTACAATCAAAAACTCTGAAAAAAGGTGTGGAAGCAGAGTATAAATGTGAGATAAAAACGAAAAACTAAAAGACAACAACAGTCTAAAACAACAACTATACATCTTAAAATCCAATAAAAATAAATTGCAATCACAGGTGAAAAATGACCACGAGGAATTATGTACAATTAAAGTAAATATTCTTTTTCCTATTTCTAGAATGATATTATTACTAACAAAAATTGGCATAATATTCATTAGAAAAATAATTTTAGATTGTTTAATCATTATAATATAATCTACATCAATTTTAATTTATGAAACATTGAATTAAATAATTTTTAAAAAAGTCTATGTATTATATAAATGTGAATATGAAAATCTTTGCTATTTATATTCTCTGAAATTACTTATCTGATTGTCTTGCTTTTTTTTTTTAATCAAATAGTACATCACATAGCATATTTTAGGCTTAATTTCAATTTTATAAATTAATTGAAAATTGAAAATTCTGGAAAAACTGAAAATGATTTTTTCGATAAGATTTATGTAAAATCTCTGTTTATTTATTGGGTCGCTGTTATAGTTACATATTTTATTACTATTATAATTTGTATAAATATAGAATATTTAATATTTTTTTACAAATAAAATTTAAAAAAAAACACAAATATTTAGCACGAGTGCAATGTTTTTAATGTACCTACCTAATTCTGATTAAACTCTCTTACGCTCCTCATGGGGTGGTCATCATTACCTATCTGACAATATACTGTTTGCATAATATTTTCTGTGATCCGATGCAGTGAGATTCCTTACCTAGATGGCTTAGAAGCATGTAAATCACTTGAGGTTAATCTTAACTTAATATTTGACTCAAGCAACGCTGGGCAGGACAGCTATATTATAATATAATATACGAATTGCACCATAATAATATACAATCAGTACCTAGGTACTTCATAAAATGTTACTCCCGATTCTTGATCCATTGTGATACTTAATTACTCTATTAATATTATTTGTGTTAAAATTAATTTTACACTCTTGTTTTCACGCACAATTTAATTCATCAAACATATACTTCTTCTTCGGAGATATTTTTATGTTTAAATTTATCAATCCAATATTATTTTATTTAAATATTACGTCCTTTTTTCGTTCAGTGTAGTAGTGAATCCAGACCTGGTATAGATCATGGCCGGGTCGGGCTCGGTGACCACGAATCAGTGACCACAGTGGCGGTGATGTGGCGACGGTCGCTGCTGTCAGGTCCAGAACTTCCGGCCCTCTATCGGTCCGTCGGTGGCCATCATCACAGAAGCGGTAACAACGTGAATACATCAAACACAGGACGACGATACATGGCATATAGTCTGCTTTGTTTTGGAGAACAAACATGTTGTATGTCTGTATGTACGTGAGTCGTAAATTATATATGACTGCTGTATGTATCAGAATAATATAACAAAATATGTTTTACTCTGTGACATGAATATAATATAATAACAATAATGTTAGAGACGCAATGATTTTTGTTGATTTTATAAACTATATGTATTATTTGCCTAGGTGACAGAATGATACACAATAATTCTATGGTAAGAAATTAAAACGAATTTTGGATTCGCGGGTGTATAGTTTATATATTATACACAGACAATGCCGTTCAGAGGAGGATGGACGACGGGGCATTTAAAAACAGTTTCAAAGGGCCCCTAAAAAATCCAAATAAATTTGTGTGTCAGATAATAATACTAATGATTAAGATTACTCGGCCATCAATGCTAAAATCTTCTTTCTTTATGAAATGTCAATAAAACAACGAAGATTAAAATGATCTGTAAGATTAAAATAAAATAACAAAAATGATTTAAGTAAAAATCGTTATTTAGGTACGTTTGAATATCCAATTTCTTAAAAATTTGAATTTCAAAAACTGAAAAAAAAATAAAATTTTTATACAACACGTTTTAGTGCAGTAAAAATGCTCAGATTTTCTTCATCAGCATCTTTTTTGATAGAAAAGTGAATCTAGTTGGTAATTTAGGGAATTAAAAATAAAAAATTCCCAATAGTTTTAAAACGCATCGGGAAAAAATCAAGGAATAACAGGAATTTTTACACAATTAATTACAAATCGATTTATATTTTTGATGTAGGTAATTCAAAACCTAAATACTGTTGATTGTTTAAGTTTTCTATAAAACTTTACACAACATTTTTTCATACATAATAAATATTTTGACTTTTATTAAACTATTAATAGGCACAATATATGTTCGATATTTTTTTAATTACTTTTTTTTCAATAAGATAATTTTAAGAAAACTTTCATTGGTTTAATAGATATTTTAAGTTTAAAGTTGAACTCAAAATTAGCTATTTAAATGGAGAATAACGATTTTAGTTATTTTTGTAATTTAAAAATATTATTCGTAGGTACTTGAAACTTTTAAATTATATCTACTTAGTAAAATGTTTTTATGAAAAATAAGTCCTACCGATTAGCAGTGTCATTACTCACTAACGCTTATAATTAGATTTGCCATTCGTCCCGGTTTTAATAGCATGTCCCGGTGTCCCGGCCGGACATTAATTTTGTACCGTTTAATGAAATCCGGGAGAAAATAACTTTAATATTATATTATTTAATAATAAAACATAGAATAATATTGTACTCGATATCATTATATGATAATCGTATTATGTTATTTAAATGACTTAGTTATCGACATGGTTTCAAGTTTATCTGTCTTTATGTCTTTATACGATTAGCCATTAAGTATATAAAATATAAATATAATTATTTTCAGTGTCTTGTTCGTAATTATGAGTGTAATTACAAGTGAAGAAAAATGAGTGCAGCTATACTGTCGTTTCAAAAAAAAAAAGGATATTTTAGCTCCAAATTTAAAATTTATTTTACAGTATATCTTTTGTATGCCAGGAACTTCTGCTTCAGTAGAAAGAATTTTTTCAATTATGAATAACGCTTGGTAAAACGAAAAGAGAAGGATGAAAAATACTGTACGAGGTCTAATGGTATGTAAAATTAATTTTGGTTTAACCTGTCATGAATTTTATGAAAATATTAAGAATAATATAGCTGTATTAAAAAAAAATTCATTCAACGGAAAAGTATCAATATTGACAATATTAGCTTATTATTAATAAATGTAAATTATGTAAACAAAAGTTGAAGTTATGAAGATATAATATAATTATACAAAAAAAAAAGATTATTCAATATGATGTCCTGGTTTGGTGATTTTTAAATCTGGTAACTCTACTTATAATCATTTACTACGCACAAATCAGAACAAATTGCATGCGCGTACTATAGGTATTATTATTGTCTATACTAAACTCCTTAAAAACTGTCGTATCCATTTCGTATCTATGATACATTAAATTAAATTTGTAATATTTAAACCATGGGTTAAACATTGATATTAATATAGTCAATAACATTAATATTATCGGTTTTAAAGTATTTTGTAAACTATTTAGAAATAATATTATTTGCCGTATATGTTCAACACATTTTCAAAATATTTTTTTTATAATAATTAAAATATATTTTTAAAATGTCATCATCATACAAAATAATATGCAGAAACCATATAGGTATCGTTGTTCCTAGGTCACCGTATCTTATATAAATATATAATTATATACACTATTGTATATATATATAGATGAATATATCACCTATTTATGAATATTGTATTTATATATATATATATTTCATAATACATATAAGTACATATCATTATCATAGGTGTATACAATTAACTAATTCACGTTTTTTTTTCACCAAATAATATAATAAACACAAAGAAGTGTTTATAATTGAAACTCGTAGAGAATATTACTAAAACAACAGAATAAAAATATGATTACTCGTTGGATTCTTTTGACGTACATAAGCCGCTGAAATAATGTTATTATACATATTGTGCGATATGTACCTAGCTATATACCACCAGTTACAATCGCGATTAAACACTACTATAATAATAACCACCAATGCTGCATCGTCGTCAATAAAAAAAAAGCAAAAAATGTAATACCTAAAAAAATATAAACACATTATGTTTAGAGACATTGTTTATTGCGATTTATCAATAAGATATTGTAGACAAATAATTAAAGAGTTTTATATCAACTTAAATGGTTTTGCTTCGTTAAAATATCTAACTTCGTAGAAATTTTAACTTAAGATTTCTATAAAATAATCTTACACTGTATATTAACTACTTATGAGAAAAATTGTATTCAATTTTGAAGCTTAAGCTATACAAATTGAACATATTTTCATACATTTTTAACTATAAAATAATTTGCAATTTTTGTAAATTTGATAAAATCGTGTAACCTATGTATCTTTGATATTTTTGAATGGCTAAAATAATAACTGATAAGGAACTGTATTATATTTTCAAGCTTTTTGGCGGATATATTTTTTAACGATATTTATAGAAAAAAACTGAAAATGGTAACAAGTGAGTATAAAATTAGATGCATTATTAATGATTTAAATAATATTTTCTACATTTTCATAAACTAGCATACTTTATATTATCGTTTTAGTAACACTAGGTAGCTTGAATTAATTTTGTCCAAAAATAGTGCATTTGCATATTATGTATTCATCTTAAAAATGATTATCCTGGAAGGTTAGTTCATACTTTTTCTAGAGATGTAAATATGTAGGACTGTAACATGTAAGTCGGAGTTAAGTTTTATAAGTAAAATTAAGGAGACATGAGATTCATGATGAAAAATTATGATTTATTTATTTCTGTAACCAACGGTAACCATTTATATAGAAAAAAATAAAATACTAATAACTACTAATAATATTATAATTTGTAATCAATGGCAAATATTCATATACAAAAATTTTATTTTTCCTTAATTTTTTTTTTATGTTTTTCCGGACGCATTTGAAAATTACTAAATATTTCTTATTTACGTTAGGTTAGACGGTTAGAGTAAACTAAATTCAATTTCCTATCAAAAAAGATGATCCAATAGAAAATCAAAGTTTTTTTTTTTACTGACTCCAAAAGTGATGAGAGACAGAAAAAAAATACAAATCATTGTAAAATCAATAGGTATAAGTACCCACATTCTTTCGCTCCGTTCAGAATCTAAAATCAAAAATGTTTATAAATAGGTAGCTCAAAGTCAAAATATTTTGAAAATCGTACAATGTATCTATAAAATGCTAATATATAAACATTTAATGAACACTTCAAGTATTTATGGTACCTAATTTGTTTTTGAATTACAACAAAAACGGAAAATATTTGAAATTAAATGGTTATTTTACATTTGAATAAAACCTATTGCATCAAATTTTAAAATTCAGACACTTAAGTTGAACGCATTTTTATGGATTTTTATAGAAAATGTGAAGTCAAAAATGTCAAATGACTTAATGTTATAAAAGAGACAAAATAGTAACTAATTTAACTTATTTTGAATAAATTTTAATACTTACTAATACATAAATGTCGGCATGATCAATTTCAGGAATAGGTATAGGTACTAAATAGGTAAAATGACACAAAAAATGATTTAAAAATTTATCAATTTAGTTACTAAATTTTACGTAAATTTACGAAAAAACGTTTATCAGTATATTTCGCATCTCTAATAGAGGCTAATTATTGCTAAAAGCCGGATATTTGTCGAATGTCAAAACAATATTATGCGAATAAATTGCTATTGCATTGAATAGGTGATACGTTCAGTGGCGTTATTTGGGTGGTGGTAATTTGGGCATTTACCTCGGTCTAGTGTTTATTTCAATCTTAAGTCGGCATATTTAAAAATTAGAGGAAGTCTTATTTTTAACATTTAACGCCATTATCATAATTTATATTTGATAACCAAACAAATTTTGTAATTATTTTATTTTTTAATTACTAATAACCAACGTCCGCCGTGTTCAAATGGAGCAGTTGATACTTGGTGGGTGCTCATTATGATAACGTGGACCGTCGTCTAAGTATTCGTTCTAAGTATCATATTATATTATTTATTATGCAAATAATTATGTTCTATTTCCATTATTAATATTTACTATTTAGTTATTTTTGGCCATAGAGACATGTTTTGTTTGATGTTTGTAGTTACTATGTGGTGTATATTGTACATTTGTATTTATTTTGGTTATTCCTCAATCGTTAGTCTGACTCCAGACTCCTGAGTAGTGTTCAAAATTATTATATTCCAAAATGTCATTATTATTTATTTTATTTATTAATTTTTTTTTTTTTTGGTATTTATAAGTATATTATTATTAATGAAGGTGTTCAGTGTTTACATTATGTGACTATAAATACTGCTGAGTGTACATTACTATTAAGAAGTATTTAATATTTATTTACACATTACTCAATTTGACTTCTATTAAATATTTTACAAAATTGTTTATATTTAATACTTCAAAATGTAACTGCAAATATCTGAAAATATCTACCCCTCCCTCTTTCATCCATTATGGCACCATACTATGTGGATCTATGTGAATAAAAGTTGAGTCGGTGCAAATTAGTGAGTGGTTGTCTAATTAATCACAAGATTTACTTTTTACAAATTATTTATTACGCTTTGCCATTTGTTAACACTAATCTTATAGAAATTTTGAACTGGTCACATATTCGTGTCGTATACTGCACTTACCTAACAGGAATTTCAAACATAATTTTGGCTTCTTTGGTGCCTGTTATTTTTTGTTGTTGTCTTTGATTGGCCAGTCCTGAGTAGATACATAAATATCACATAATACATCAATTCAAAAAAGGTGATACATATTTGTATTGTGCAATAAGAAACCAATTAGACAGGTATGAATTAATGTATTATATGTAAACTAGTCTAAAATAGTGTACTAGTGTAGGTATTTGGATTTATACAGAAAACTAAATTTTAATATTTAAAATGTTAGATTATCATAGATAGTTAATATAGATAATAACTTATAATTATTATTAGTGATAAATTCAAAAAAAAAAATATTGTGTTGATTACATAGTTTCTTATTAAATCTAAACTCATAAATGTATTTATGTTAATATAATAACTATAAACAATTACATTTACAATTTTAAAATTAGGCATAATCAAACATTTACATTATACTCAGTTACAGTTAATAAATTTTTTGTCTATAAAATATTATTTTCTCAGTCAGAAACTAAGTAGTCTATATTTAAATGTAATGAACACAATTATGTTATAAATATCATAATATTATTAAATATAATACAGTGTGCAAAGAACATAAATAAGTAAAATAAATAAACATGATTTAAAAAATGAAAACTATTAAAATAAATATATGACACTTAACAATTGAAATAAAGTGTTATTGTAATCATTTTTACTAATTGTTGCACGTTCGATAAAGATCGGACTGTGAACTGATTTTATCTAAATTTTCTGACATTGTAATATACAATTCATCTACAGTCTTAACAAGCTTTGAAATTGACTCCTCTTGATTAATAATTATTTGTTCTGCATCTGAAAAATATAAATTTGTAAATACATAAATCAAATAATCTTTAATTTTCTACAATATAAATTATAATATGTTCTATTGATGGACATATAATTTTCATCAAATTTCAAATATTATGTTTATGGTAATATGTGATTTCATAAAATGTATATTGTAAAAAAACACTTACAATTTATATAAAATTCATTGAAAATTTTTGTTAAGTACAATTATCTCATATTTTATACGAACTATAGATGTATTTTCATACTAAGTCACGCTACCAAATGATTTGAATCACTCGTTTTACTTAACATCCAGCCATAAATTAATGCTGTTCTAAAGTTTTAATCAATGAACAAAAAAGATTTAGACCAGATCGATTTACTACTATGAATTTTACTATTTTCAATAATTTCATCATCTTTGCGTTCATTAACAAATCCTAGGTAGTAGCGCACCCAAGAGTGCTTTTAAATTTTTTTTAATATACTTAAATTAAATTATTAAAATTTTCTGGTTATTGTGTATTTGTGTAAGGGAGTGTAAAAAAATTTGTATGCCCTCCCTCCCAAAAAGTGAGAAAAGAGTGCGAGCATGATCTCAGGTTATCTCAGATAGATCTGTACACAGATTTAGCTAAAATCTTTGAACCAGTTGATTACAAACTTCTTGAGATCTATACAAATCTGACTTTGGCGATCCACTCCTATCATAGTTTTAATCATATCAGTCCAAAAAGTCCCAATATATCAAAATTTATAGATGCAAATTGTAAGTCGTACCCAACTATTTTGGGATCCCCAAGGTGGCTATATTTCCACATTTCTCTTCAAATTATTTATTAATTTAATTAAAAAAATTGATTGTAAAGGAGCAAGTTCAATGTTTAATAATAAGAAAAAGTCTGAAGACAAAAACAAAATTAGGTAGGTATATTTATTTTAACATTTTTAATATGATACCCAGTTAAAACTTAAAAATATTTATTATTTTCAATACAATTTTATACTTAAAACTGTATAACACTTTATTTTGTAGTTTATTAATAACTCAATATTCTTACCTCCTAATTCTCTCAATTTTAAAGTAGTATTGGCTGACAGTTGACTAGCTTTTTCTAATAAATTTTGTGAATTATTTTTTGTGGTCTTTGCGATTTGTGCACGGTTATCTAACTTGTTACTAGCCTCATAATAAGAAGCTAATAGTTGTGTTGCTTTCTTTTCAGTATCATCTACTTCTTGCATCAAAGTGCTTGCTTCTGATTTGACCTCATTAGCGTCTCTGACATTTTTTAAGAATCCAGTCTGTAGAGTTTTCAATTTACTTTCTATAACATTGATGTCATCTAAAACTTCCTGAACATTTTCTTGGGTAACAGCCATTTCTGTTTTAACCTAAAGAACATACAAAAGTTGAATAAATATCATAAGACAATATTTATCAAATCTTATTAGTGACGTTTACATATTATAAGTAGGAAAGTAGCTTACTAACATTTGTTATGCTACTATTTGCGTCCATAATATTTTGGTTTGTTATTAATATACCATCATCAACATTCTTTTGTATACTTTGTGCATCTGCTAAAGCTGTTTCAACGCGTTCGGCAACCTGAAGTATGTTTTTAGCAGCCTCCCTAAATCAAACATTATATTAACATGCAATACAAAATTATCTTTGTTTTCATAAATTACTGTTTCTTTTCAGCATCTTCATTTAATGTTTTAGCTAATAACAAATCACCAGCAGTTTCATTGATAATTGTATCAATATTTTTTGGTAGAGACAACGTTTTATTTATGTCTTCTGAAAGTTGACGTAGTTGTTCAGGCTTTAAGTTAATATTTAATTTTAGAACCTATAATAAATGTACAAATTATATTTCACACCTTTAGAAATTATAATTAAATATGATATTATACCTCATCAACTTTCATTGCAACATCTGTAGATTGGACTCCTGTAGGATTTAAAAATGTATCATGTCTTTCAATTAAATTGTAACTTTCATTTAGAATGCTCTGAGATTGTATTTTAGCCCTCTTTGATACTTCCGAGACGTCTTTAGCATTAGCCAATGCCAAATTTAATTCTTGATTTGCTTGAGATAACTATTAAAAAAATGTTTTTAAATATTCAAAATTAATTAATTATAACATTTTGTTCACTTACACCTCTATACAACTCTTCGCCTTTTGCTTCTTTATCATGTATATGTTTTTGGGCTTCTTTAGCAAAGCTATAGGCACGTTCTGCTTTAGTGGTAGCACCGGCTTCACACGATAAACCACCGCAAAAACCACAACCTGCACCGCCACAGAGCTTATCGCATGTTTCACCACCTTTATCACAAATCTATAAAAAATATATATATATCATTAGAAATATATTTTATGATAAAATATTTATTATTATATATCAATATAGATTTTTAAATCTTTTTTATTTTTGCATTATACCTGTTGGTTTAATTTAGGGATTTCTTGGTTCAATCGGTTCATCTCCTCATTTAATTTTTCTAACGCAAGTTCATTGTCTTTAATACCTTGATTAAAAGAATTTACATTTCGACTAAAAAACAATTCAGTTCTTTTGCATTGGTGTTCAGCATCAGATAATAATTTATCTTGTACATTCTCTTCCATTTTTAATGTTTTTGCTTTTTCAAATGCTTCCTTGGTTAAGTTTAAAGCACCTAAAAATATTTATTTTAAATTTAATATTTTAGTATTTAATTAGAACATAATTTGATTATTTATATAAGAAAATATATTTTGCATAGCTGTATAACATGAATGTTTTAACAACATGAATTATTAAATATGTTCTTTTTACCTTCAACATTTCGTTCTTGAAGTTGTGTTGAATTATTTTTTAAGCTTTGTGCAGTTTCTTTTAAGTTGATTGCTTTTGCTTTTAGGCTTCCCAATGTTAAATTAGCCAAAATAACTCTTTGCATAGTATTATCAATAGTTTTTGTAACGGCATTCAGTTGATCCATAGTAGTAAGATTAATCCTGTATTCAATAATTAAACAATAGCAATTATAAATATAAATGATTATAAGTGTATAGTGTACTAGTGTATGATAAATACCTGAGTTGATCAATAACATCATTTAATGTTTGAAGATCGGTTGAACTTTTTGTAGTTGTTTGCAATATATTTCTTACCTCAGATATTTTCTTTTCCATAGTTTCAAATTGATTATTATAAGCACCTGTAGTTCCAGTAGCTTTTATTTCCGATGCGGATTTAAATACATTCTCCGTTTGTTCTAATGTAATAAATAAGTCAACAATTGAATCTTACATCTTTAAACTTTTTATTTCATAAATTATATTTTACCACTAAGCTCTTTTTGTGTTTGATCCCAATTTTCAAAACATTCTCCGCATGGACTGCAATTAGGAGCTTTACCTAAATATCCCCTTGCACAAGAGTCACATTTTTCACCACCTATTCCCAACATACAATTACAGTGTCCAGTAGTTTGATTACACTGTTGTGTAGCTGATCCTTCAGGATTACATTCACAAGCTAAAACATTTCATATATATATACTTTACCAATACTAATATTTTACAATTTTTTAAATTATAAAAGTACTCACCATAACATTCGTTGTTTGGATCACCCCAATAATTTGTTTGACATTGATTACATTGAGTGCCACCAAATCCTTGTTTACATGTACATTGTCCGTCGAACTAAAATATAAAAATATTTATAAAAAGAAAAAAATAAATGCATAATTTTATATAATTTATCATAAGACATACCTGGTTACATTGTTCAGAAACAGATCCGACTGGGTCACAATTGCACGGTTCACAGCCATTTCCACTAGCAATTTTCCAATGGTTGGGTTTACACTCGTCGCAAGACACCCCAATGACATTAGGTAAACAAGGACATTGTCCAGTGGTAGAATTACACACTCTAGACTGGGATCCCAAAAAGTCACACACACATTCTGTATATTAAATAAAAAATCACATTTTACATAATTATAAATCCTTTTTGTTTTACAATATTATAACTTAATTTAAATAGTTATATTAGTCTAACCTGTGCATGTCTGATGGATGGCGTCACCATAAAAACCAGTTTTACACACTTCACAATTGTCTCCTTCTGTGTTGAACAAGCATTGCATACATTTTCCACTGTGAGGATCACAATTACCTGTCTTGGTTATGTCCACATTATTATTACAAATACACTGTTGGCATACGCCTCCAGGAACTTCCGGATTTCCATAATAGTTTTCATCGCACATATTACATCTGGAACCTAGGAAAAACAACAAATGGTCAAACAATATAGTAAAACACTTTGAGAGTCGAAATTTACCTTTGTATCCATTTTGACATTCACAATATACGTCTTGTGTTTTTGAATCTAAAGCGCATCGGTGCGCATAGGAATGTCCAGAATCAACTGTTCCTGGACATGGGCATGCTCGACACGGAATGTCTATTCCCAAACGTGGGTCGCCGTAGTAACCCTCAATACACCTAAATATTTTTAAATAATAATATAATCAGCAAATAACTAAAAAATATTTTTTAATACTTACCTATCACAATTATTTCCTTCAGTAAAACCTTGACAGTTAAGACAAACTCCAGTACGAGAGTCACATGCATCTGTGTGTCCATGACACATGCATCTCTGACAATTTGGATAATTCCATGAGCCCGGTTCACATTGATCACACTCCCTTCCATATGTCTGTGTTCGACACTTGCATTGCCCAGTTGAAACATCACACAGATTGTCTAGAGCTCCAACACTGTTACAGTCACACGCTATATATAAAAAAAAAAAAAAATAAACAATTCAAATAATTAGCAATAATTTAACACAAATAAAATATAAAAATAGAGACTATATTATAAACTATTAGTTGACCTTTATATTGATTTAACCTAAAATTTAAATTCAATAGCAATATTCAAAGTATTAATATGTAATACAAAATAAATATTTAAATAATTAATATCATTAATTACTTCATTGTTTATAAAAAAAAAATACCTTTGCACCCTTCTGGGCCGAATCCATAAGTACCAGGAGCACAACGATTACATTTTCTTCCATCTACATTTGTTTTACAAGTACATTTTCCACCCAACGAATCACAAATAGCACTAGTTGAGCCCGTCGGATCACATTCACATACTAAACACAGTATCAAATGTCAAACAAAAATATATTTTTATAGAGTATGGTTAGTTATTTTACATTTTTACTTACAAAATGCTCCATCTAAATAATAAAAACCAACACTATAATGATATTTTTGACAAACATCAGAATCATGTAAATGATCTTTACGGACAGTATAGAATGCTTCTTTGCACTTGAAACGTCTATATTCTTCAAGCCGTTGTTCATTGGCTGGTGACCCTTGGAAAAATGGCATACTTTCCACATGTGGTATTAATACAAGCTATAAATATAAAAATTAAAACTAAAGTTTCTATCCTGATAAAAAAAATTGAAAATATAGTAGATAGGTAAATAATATATATCTAGAGCAGAAACAGAGGCAGACCGATTTGGATTTATAGTGAAGACTTTATTTCCTTGATGCACTGATGCATTGTTTTTTTAAAAGCATTAAAGGTATTAATTATAGGTAGGTAGGTATAAAGAGTACTTAAGAACGGTTATTTCTAAGTTATTAAAATAGTTTTTGCATTTGGGTATTTTTAAAACTATAAATCTACACCATTTTGATACCTGGTGTATTATGAAATATTTGAAAGACTCCATACAATCATGCATGATAAATCAAACCTATAGTTAATACAAATATCCTATTTTACAAAGCTAAACATCTTTTATACCATGATATTATACTCTATTGGAGATGTTATGATATGTGTGTAATATTTTTTTTCTTAAGTGCTTACTGAGTCAACTAGTATTGATGCGGATGGGTTAATTGTTTTATTGTTGTATCTCTGGAAATTAATTTTCACTTTGTACTCTTTCTTTGCTTCTAAACATACCGGTGGCGTAGCTATAGCAAACCTAGAATCTGAAAACACGTTCATAATATATAGACCATATTAGTATTGATATAAGTATAGGTATTGAATCGCTGCAAATTTTTGTTTCAAGACATTCTTTTACCTTGGGATAATAAAACGCTTCTAATATCTCCAGCATTGTAATTCATTTCATATTCTGCACAAGTACTATTAGGTTCAATGGGTTTCATTCTTTCCAATGTAATTCTGACATCGTCCCAATCATAAGGAATCTGTCGATTATAAAACATTTTAAAATAACAATATATCAATTTAATTTATACAAAAATCAATATTACATAATAAAACGTATGTATAATTTGTGTAATGTTTATTGATTATTAAAATGTAGATACATTAAGGTTCTATTTCATACGTATATTTTCAATCTGTATACCTGTTGTATAAAGGTAACTTCATTTTGGCTCACCTCAGCCATACAAATTGTAGAACAATACTCACTTGTGGTTCATATCTGAGGACGATTTCATAATTTGTTGTAATTGGTATATTCTTCAAGTCAAAAACTAACTCAGCATCATCAAACACTTTCATAAACCCTGTACCAGTCCATGTATTATCCCGGCCATCTCTAAAGGGTTCTCGAATAAATACTTGACAATTCTGAAAATGTCAACCATTTTTCGAATATTTATACACCAAAGATTAAAAGAAAATACATGCTTGAAATACATACGTCTTGTCCGCAATTGGATAACTCGGCTTCGCTGACCAAAGTATCAACGGGACCCACAAAGAAGTTTTGCTCTGGTATACTACATGTGCGCCCTGATAAATTGGGTCGACACCTAGTTGATATACATAATCAAATTATAAAAACGATCGATATATGAATTCACTAAATACGCATAATATATGAGATTATAATATTAAGCTAAAAAACTCAAATTTATGATACACCTATCTGATTTTTTGGTTTTTTACAATGTGTCACAAAATTTACTACTTACAAGCATTGTCCCGTGAGGACGTCACACATATTGTCATACGCTCCACCAACGTCGCATTCGCACGGCTTACAGCCGTCTTGACTGTCGGACAAACCCCAGAAGCCTGGAATACATTGATTGCAGTCTCTGCCGGCCACGTACCTCTTGCACGTACATTCTCCCGTCTCCTTGTTGCAACCCTGATTGTCCACAGTTCCTTGAGTATTGCACGTGCACACTATTAAAATAATACGTGTTAGTTATTATAAGTACATATTTTTAATATTATATCATAGGCGGCGTGCAGTATAAACAATAACAATTTAATAAAATATTTGATATAATTGGTATGAGGCGCTTAATGCCAGAATAGCTCAACCAACAAACAATTAAATTTAATTTTTTCATTACATTAAACATTTTACAATAATGTAATATTTCAAACCCAAAGCTAAAACAAAAATTAACCACAAGATAGCAAAATATTTTTTTCCGATACTGACATTTAAATAATTTGTTTTTGAACCAGAGTGTCCCAACTCTATGATAGTATGCAGTATATTAGACCATTTTAGCCGCTATAGGTATTAATTGATATTAATTGGATCAACCTTATGAATTAACTATGTTTAATATTAATTCCATTGCCACAGTGGCCAAATTACAATAATAGTAAAAAAACCTAACTAAAAATTAAAGAATCATAATCACGAATATTTTATAACAATAATAGTTATTAAAATATCTGAAAAATCTTAAAAATATACAATTATTATAGATTTTCTTTTAAATGGTCTTAAAATAAAAGATTTGTAGGATCGGCGGGGTAAACATATGTTAATATATAAATTGCTGGTGTACCCCAAGGTTCAAAACTTGGTCCTATCTTATTCAACCTATACGTTTCCGACATCCCTCAATCACCACGTACACAAATTGCTCTCTTCGCTGATGACACAACCATCTTCACGGAATCACGCAACATCGAAGCAATAACTTCAAATCTGCAAGATCACTTAAATACCCTCTCACTCTGGTGTCAAAACTGGAGAATCAACATCAATGCTTCAAAGAGCATTGGTGTTATTTTTAGTCTACGTCGCCACTGTACTCCCCCACAACTAAAATTCGACACTGGAAACATACCCTGGCAACCGACGGTTAAATACCTCGGTGTAACTCTAGACAAGCGACTCACGTGGCGGTCCCACATCACATCCAAAGTCCAGCAAGCTTACCAGCGCATCTCATTGCTTTATCCCATCCTGAACAAAAAGTCATCTATACAAAAAAAGTGCTCTCTCCTAATTTTTAAACAAATTGTACGCCCAATTCTTACCTACGCTTGCCCGATTTGGGGTAACTGTGCACCTTCGCACATCAAAAAAATGCAAACTGTCCAAAACAAAGTCCTCAGAATAATTGCAAACGCCCCGTGGTTTGTCAGAAATGCAAATCTCCATAAAGACTTCCAAATTCAAAAAATCGAAGACCATATTAAAACACTAGCAAAAAATTTCCA
>JACXSJ010000124.1:0-57000 GCA_014851325.1 Pentalonia nigronervosa | reverse complement strand
AAAAAAAAAAAAAAAAAAAAAAAAAAAAAAAATATATAAATGTGACTTTGAAAAATTCGAAAAATCGAGATAAACGTCCCCAAGTATAGGTACATTCGATTTCAAAGCAGTAAGTACTTGCCACCTATAATATCTAGCGTTATTGCGTTTTCTCGGTACAGGATTAAAAGATAGTTTTTGAAGTAGTGAACTAGGAGCCAGGAACAGGATGCATATTTATAGCTATTTTTTAATTAAAAACAATAAAACTTCCAACTCGTTTATACATACCTTGACATCCATCTGGGTTTGACTCGCTGAAATTCCAAAATCCGTTTTTGCACATATCACACCGTCTACCTTCAACATTAGGTTTGCAGTGACATCGGCCAGATTCCAACCCGTTGATTAAATCAGTTTTGGAATCACATATTCCGTCATCCAAAGAACCACCGGGATCACAATCGCACGCTACAAGTAATACAATATTGTGATGGTGTTGATTTATTTTCAAAATATGTGTCTTGTATTTTAAAAATTATAGTAAGATCCTGTTTAATAATGTCATAAATATTTTTTTGAGTTATTTGAAAAAAAACACTTGTTTGAAAACGAGGGGTTTTCCTTATCGTAATTTTATTGAATTCATTCGAAATTATTTTCAAAACAAACGTACATACAAACTGTCAAAACTCATATAATATTTTAATCCCTGCAATAGGTAACTCACGCAAGCAGACATCGTGATCGGTGAACGGTTTCGTAGGGTCTTGATAGAAGTACTGCTTGCACTGTTCGCAGTTCCGGCCCATGGTGTTGTCCGTGCACCCGTCGCACACCCCGCCACTCATCCGTCCGGTCAATTCGAATACGGCGGCATCGTGATGGCAACTGGTCGCGTGATTGTTACAGTTGCAGCCTTTAAAAAAAAAAATACCGTCAGTAATAACAGTATTTCATATTTAATTTTTTTTCGCCAAGACGCGCGGGACTAGCTTACGTCTGCATGCGTTCGTTTGTCGGCCAATTGCCGGTTTCCACGGGAAGTCGTTGAAAAAGTCCTCACAAGACTCACAGTTGAGACCCTTGGTGTTGTGGGTGCACTCGCACTGGCCGTACACCATGTCCGGCTTGCTGGTCGTACCGTCTTGTGGCAAGCACCTGGACGCGTGCCCGTAACACGAACAACTACCCCGCACTACCATCTCTGTAATTGCGTAGTAGTATTTTTCCTATATACACAAATTGACATCATATCTTATACCACACGACGAACGCGACCCTAAATATTACCATCATTTATACCTAGGTATAATAATATCATCTACTTACCAAAATCTCATCTCGGCTGTCCAACAAATCGTCCCCGAGCGTGTGAAGTTTGGTGAAATTAATTCTCAAGTTAGTCATCTTCAACAAGTTTTGTACCTCCGGTGAGTACGGATCGTCATACATGTGGTGTAGATTGGGAGGCAACACTCTTAAAATCACCTGTGTAAAAATAAAAACAACCAACTAGTGTTTAGTATCGAGACATCGAAAATTTGATTTGTTAATGAGTAAAATTAAGTACAGAACTTTGATGATTGATGAACAATGAAATAAAAATATTTTTGTTTGCTGATAAAATTTATCCAATGACGTGCCACTCCAAAACTATTCCTAATTTTATTAATAATCAGTCTTCTGCATCCGTTATTCAAATTTCCCAATATACCGATATCATAGAATCATTACTACAAATTTCTGTCAGACTACTTTTATTATTAACACCTTACTGCGGTTTTAAATAAAGTTAGATTTACCGTCGCTAACATTTTAATAATCAATATCTTATCTACTATACTTAATATTTTGTGATCACTAATCGTATTATTGTATTTTACTTTCACAATATTTTATCGTCTTATAATACACGTACAGTACAGACGATTGAACGATAAATACGTACCTATTTCGTTTGGTCTATAATCTCAGAGTCTACATTTTGTTGTTATACATAATACGTTTTTTGATTTATACTAACACAGCATGATTTTTAATAAGTTCGGTTCTCAACTTGATTTAGTTTTTTCAAATAATATTAATAAACTGATAATAAATTGAATACAATAGGGCTAGACGGCTAGTGCCATTGGATGATTGTCATCCAATATTAAATCTTTCGAATGTATTAAGAATATCGTGGTAGTGTCTATTACAAATGATTATGTTTTTAAAGATTATGACTTAATCTGTCACTAATTGTAATCGATTGGAATGGTTTTTCCACACAAAGATATTGATGCCGCCATAGTTTCTTTTAATGAAATAATTTATTGTATTATTAACGAACATGCATTTAAGCGTTATCGAACCACCCGGGTATGCTTCATTACTCAAAATTGTTTAATGTGAAACTATGTAAACTCATATAAGTTAAGTACATCTCATAAAGCTTTTAAAATATCTGATAGTGTTAATGATTATGATACTTTTATTAATTTAAAACCCAGTTAAAAATAAAAACAGTAACCTATTACGTAAAACACAAACAACACATCTAAAACAATTTAAAAGATAGTCAACGCTATTGTTAGAAATTTATTAAAAGCTGATAAACAATAAATGATATACCTTCTTCAATGCACTTTGTAAATCATGAAATAAACGATCCATTATCAATTTATAATTAATTAAAGATTTATTTTTCTTAGGTTTATTCAGCTCCTCTATGGCTCTATCTGAGCGTCATTTTAAAAGCAACGCTATAGTATTTCACCGTTTGAGATTTTTGATGGTCTATGTGTACCAAATCCAGATTTAGTTACAGCTATTTTCTGGAAAAACTACCGTTTTTCTGTAGTCTATCTCATTTTTTTAATATTTAATTCTAACTTAAATTTAAAATATTAACTTAAATACCGTATAAAATCATTAACTTCTGGTACATTACCTAAAGCCAATAAAAATAGTTTCATTACAACTGTATATAAAAACGGTGATTGTTTGGCTATTAATAATTATTGCCCGAGCTCTAAACTAAGTGCCTTAACTACTTAAATTATTTGAAAAATTAACTCAATTAAGATTCTCAAAAATATTAAGTAATGTACTAACTAATGAACAAAGAGGATTTCGTAATAATAAATCAATCGATATTAATCCAGTATTAAACTACAAATTTCTAATCGATAATGTAGATAGCTAAAGGCAACCAATAGTGCAGTTTACACCG
Organism: Pentalonia nigronervosa; assembly: GCA_014851325.1. Lineage (NCBI taxonomy): Eukaryota > Metazoa > Arthropoda > Insecta > Hemiptera > Aphididae > Pentalonia > Pentalonia nigronervosa. The sequence continues at coordinate 53,804 of JACXSJ010000124.1, read as the reverse complement.
ATCTAAAAAAATCATTCTATTTGGTCGATCATTAATCATTATTAATAGTATCAACTATTATGTAACTGTGTAGCTAAGTTAAACAATTTTGGATTGAATGACAAATTTTTGGAAGAGATAGAATCATATTTTTTTGATGGAACACAAGTTCCGTTTCTATTCTGGTCACTTCTGGAGTTCCAAAGAAGGTCATTTATTATCTATCCTGATATTTATTTTTATAAATGGCTTACGTTCTGTTTTCCGTCGCTGTAGATACTTGTTATTTGTAGATGATCTAAAACTTAATAATTGTAAAGGACCACGAGAACCAATCGCATCTACAGTACAATCTTAATCGGTTTATTGAATGGAAGGTATTAGTAATGGTTTTATGTAAATATTAACAAATACAAACTATTATACAAAATATTTAATTTTATCATAATCGTAATCAGACGATAGTCAAATACGTAATTAATAACATGAAATTAGAATCTGTACATCTGTGATATTTCATTATCATTGGATCTTACTTTCAATGCACATATAAATGCCATTTGTGCAAAATTTAGGGCTTATTAAAAGAAATTGCGAACGATTTAATTACTTGCATTGCTTAAGAACCTAATTTTTATGAATTGATACGATCTGGTCTCAAATTTAGATCAGTTGTCGGAAATCTAAGCAACTAAGTCTTATGGATGAAATTGAAAAAAATGCAATGAAGTTTCATTTGCATAACGCATACAACTAATTTGGCCGGTCATCCTATTTCTGAAGTTCAACGTAAAGTTATAACTCGTTGAAACATAGACACAATTTAATTAATGTATTTTTTATATAAAAACTTTTAAATGGCTACATTGACAGTCTGAATTTATAATAAAGAATATATTTTAATGTATCATACAGGATAATACTCGTAATGTTCATTGTTTTTATACCAAACCCCAAGAAAAAAATATGACTTATTTTTATACGTTTTATATTACATTACCTAGCTATATTGTACTCTTGCCCACCGTAAATTTAATAATATAATAAATAAATATTATGTTTCTATATTTTATGCAAGCATTTTATTCCTATTCAACTGTATTACAATTGTTGAGTTGTAAAACTTTTTTATAAAGACCTAAGAAAAAACTTACACCACACACATAAAAAGTAAACGTTGTATAAGATATAATAAAATAGACAATTCAATTATCTCCAGTCACTACAATATTTGAAAAACCTATAAAAAATATCTATATTTATTTGTGTTCATTTTTTTCAATTTTGAAGCTTGGGACACAGATAAATTTTAACTGCATCTCCGAATTTTATTATTTTTATCGCCATTGAAAAATATTTGTATTGGTTTTAATATTAAACTAGATCAAACACTTATGAATAAATGAGTAATGTATCAATTGATAAACTTCATCATTCGATTTTTAAGTCCTAAGTAGAAGATAAATAAATTAGAAACTTTTATTCCACCCTTTAATCAATAAACGCACTAATAATATACTAGATCTTGTTTTAAAATAAATACTTACTTATTAACTATCTATAGTAAGTGTCTTCCTTAAAATATTAACTTATAGACTATTAAATAACTTAAATTAATAAATATTTAATGATTATTTTTTACGATCAATCGTTTTAAAAAGTTCCTATTTAATATTCAAAGTTCAAATAAAGAATAAAAACACAAATAAAACAAAATAGGTAACATACTTCACCACTTGCAGAAGGAGGTACAGAGGAATATCTCTGATCGCAAACGACTTCAGTCAAATTACGTGGTGGTTCTTTTGGTATATTCGGAAAAACGGAATCGCAATCGTATGCAAAGTACCTGTACACCTAAAACGAAAAAAAATTAAAAAACTATAAATAATTATAATCAAAATACTGTAGTCGTCAAGTATTAAATTATATTATTCTGCAATAGACATTTAAATATTATTTTCTGAGTATTCTCATTTACCTGCCAAGTGTTTCCGAAATCGTAAGACCTCTCAACCAGCATCACTGCCGGCCGAAACGTCTTAAACGTAATGATTAAATGGGTGAAATGAAATTCAGCCTCGAGGTCCAATTGAATAGTGACGTTTTCCACGCCATTTTCAGATTGCCACCATTGTGAACTCACGCCACTAAATAATATAATAAACACAAAAAACAACTATCAGAACGTACACACAAACAAGACATATTCGTGCGCTAATTTTTTACCCGGACGAATGGACAATGTTATCGATCCTGTGACTTAGCGGAAATCTTGCGTTCGGTTGAGATGGTTGTCTTGAATCGCACCAAAAACATTTTTTGCGATCCTCGAGATTGTTTACAATACAATATCTTTCCTAAAATATAATTTAATTAAGTGTAAAACATTTTAAAACGTTTTATTTGTAACCAGAACGAATATAACAGTTACGAACCCTTTGCTTCAAACCACAAGTCGAAGATGCTGTTAGATGGTTTTCCCGACCGATCAATAGATTTCCAGTAGCCGGGTAACAAGAACTTTTGTCGCACGATGAATAATACGCCCCAACATTAACTAAAAGAAATCGTTAAACACAAAAATTAAAATCGAAAAGCTAAATAAAAAACTTTATGAACAACTATAATAATCCTAATATTAAGGAAAACTCATATTATATTGACCAATTATTTTTTTTTATTGTTTTATTGGCGTAAATATTCAATAAATTTCTTCGATTTCCATTTTTTTTTATTATTTTACTGTTGACAGACATGAAGAAATTCGAAAAATTCGTTCGATAGTTTTTCATATAGAACTCGGGAATGCACTACGGCTACATACCTGTTTGTTATTTCTTCATTTTCATTTTAATTTATAAATTATTTAACCAAATTGAATAATTCTTTAATTATTGATATATAATTTAACGAAAAGTGTTTCGATTTTACTATTCAACTATTAACCTAATTATTCCTTTTGTATGCATTTTTAATTTTAGAGATTACGATATTATATTTTAATATAAGATTACTCATTGGAAAAAGTAAAATATTGGGTATTTTATAAAATAGTCTGGCAATGTATAGAATGCCTAATGTTGCCCACCTATTAAAACATAATTTTTACATGTAGCCCACGGTCATTTTACCATACAATGACCAAAATCTAGCAAGCAATTTAAAATATACAGTTATATTTTTATTTTTATGTAAAGATACTATAAACTAAAGAAACAAATGATTAGGTAATAGTATAATGTAATACACAAAAAACTTTTAAAAAAATAATGGTTTTATATTTTATTTATGTTTATGAGAGTATGGTTACTGCTATATTTTGATGTACAATCTACAAATAGTCGTCCAGCAGCTCTGTATTTGCATTTTTTTGTTTTTCCTTTTGAAATTTATTTACATGAACATCATTCATATCTCTAACCACTCTAATTTGATAAATTTCTTGTCCCCCCCCTTAATGTAATGTTTAATTGTGGCACGTCTTTGACTTTAATGAAGGACTTCTTACATATTATACACTGGTTAGGTTCGGTGGCATATACATAACTTTTGTATGAGGGGAAGGAATCAGTTGCAAATAAATAATCACGGGAGGAAATTTTTTAAACCTAAGTGTCTAAGTACCTGTACATTTAAAGAATAAAAAGGCATATATAGGGCGGGAGATCTGACTCCGCATCACCCACTTGTATACGCCCCTAGTTAAGTTGCATTTTAAGTTACTTTAATATGAACATAAAATATTCTATTATATTTTAATAATATACATAATATATTATGAATATTTTTTTAAATTTAATATTACCCACAATAAATTAGTCATTCTATATAGAATTCCCAGACAATGCAGAAAATCTTTAAACAATATTATTCAAATTGCCTAAAAATGTGAGGTATTCTATACAATGCTCGGACAATATTTAAAATATCCTGATTTTATACATTTCTCATAGTATTATGTATATGTTATATGTATAATTTGTATAATATATTTAAAATCTATAAAAAATATTTTAAAAATGTTTATTAAATTTTGTACTTTATTTAACAATATAAGTTTACTAGTATATTGGATACAAATATTTTATTTAAATGCGTCATTGCATAGAATTTAATAATATTATTTGTAGATACAACACTATAATATTATACTGTGCTAATGTGAGCAAAGCGAGATGAGCACCCCAACAACTGGTCTCGCTATGTGTGTTGTGTTTAAATTTTATTTTTATCGTTTAATTTTAAAGATAGCTCAAACAAATAGTTAATTTAATGATTTAAAAATATTTTATTACATTTTTTAAGAAGGTTATAAATACTTATATATAATACCTAATACTATCACATGTACAATTGTATATTATTCATTATTACAAAATTACATAATTAATTCAAAAACATATATTATGGTATCGTATTCTCGTCGAACGAGACACTTTTCGGCCATTCTGGAATGTCCATTTTCGGCCAGTACACTATTTTGGTCACCAATTTAAAATTATATTATTATAATGTATTTTAAAATCACATATTAAGTCAAATAAAAATTATAAAAAATATAAAGTTACATTATATTATCAATTTACACCAAAAAAATAAAATTATAGGAATATTCAATTTTTTTTATTATTGTAATGTAAAATAATCTTTATGTTTTTTTCTGTTAAACTACCTATTTATATAATAATCATAAATTAATATATTAATATTAATGTATCATATATTAAGAGTGATTACTGATTACCTTTATTATGAAGAATCCAACATAAATAATTTGACCGTCGATAAAAGTAATAATTACTAATTAGGTGTATCTTTCATCGTTATCTTTATTATATAATATTAAACCTATATTACTAGCGATTTTCTTACAGTCATACCGTGACTATTTAACGTACACTATTATATCAGTGAGGAAAGTATATTTCCTCCTACTTTTTGGGCATCAGGCTTTTCTAATTTAACTAGAACAACAAATGCCTGCAAGTCTTACCATTCATATTTAACCAATGTTTTTACAAAGACTCCACTCCAATTGTGTATTGTTTGAATATAATAAATAAAATTTAAACAGAATTGTATGTAAAAATACGAAGTACTGATGTTTCAAAATTTCTAAAAGATAGAAAAAGTTCTGAGTCGTCAGGATAAAAACCTTACCAACAAAATGAAATATAAGATAGGAAAGATTATACGAATGGAGTTTATTAAATTCATGTGCTATAATTTTTAAAAAAAATTAAATATCCTTATAATTTTTTTTTTTTTTTTTGTGTAAATTGATAACATAAAATTTATAATTTTAACTTGACTTAATATGTGATTTTAAAATAAATTATAATAATAATATTTTAAATTGGTGACCAAAATAGTGTACTGGCTGAAAACAGTTCCGTCCCTCTCGTTATTCTGTACTTCCAATAATAATAAATGTTTATATATAATGAAATTAAATTTATGAAATACAACTCAAATAAATCGTGTATATATACATAGGTAATAACAGATATAACATTGGTCATTTTTCAATTATCTTATAAAAAACGTCTTAATAAAATATTATCCTAAAAACTTTATACTATTTATTCTAAGAGTGAGATTTATTTTAACATTTTATAAATATGGAATAGAATATTTATGATTTGAAGCATTTTTGAAGTATAAATTATAATTATAATTATAATTAATAAGATTTTATTTAGTTACTTAACTTGACAATTAAATATCGTTGTATCTTGCAAAAGTACTTTTAAAATATATTTAAATAAAAGTATTTAAGTAATACTCCAATACTTTTTATAAATATCTGAAATACTATTCATAAATAATAATAATAAAAAATAATTAAAATATATATAATACTGGTTTAGGTATTGTATTTTTAAAGATATATTATTAGGTACTTGACTTTGGTAAAATTATTTGTTCAAAATGTTCATCCATCATTCTACAATAAGTATAGGTAACTAATAAAATTAATGTAATTACATTTGGTTATTTCGACATCAAAAATAGCAAATTAAAATGATCATTATGGGTTCAACTGATATTTGAAATCATGATTCATAAAATTATTTCGAAAAGATAATATAAGCCATCCAAAAATACAAATTAAAGTACTAAATATTTAATTTCAATATTATATTATATTATTAAACTAATCTGTACATTTTTTTGAACCCGAGTGCAATTTGACCATTACCTTTTTTTTAACCCAAGTACAATTCAACTAAAATAAGTGCAATTTGACCTTTCCATATTCCCAATAAATTCCTGTTCACTAGTTATGCTGACTTTTTAAAAAATAATACTCTGATCTTCAATATACCTACAATGGCGAATCGTGAAGTGAGATGTCATTAACATGAAACCGCCGTGGGGTATTAAATACCGAACTATAGAAAACCTAAAAACAATGAATGTCAACTTATTCAGAAAAATATATTAAGTAGTGTTGGTTGAAACCATCAACTACACATCCTATAATTTAATGCTCGAACAAATTAATAGGTACGCACAATTTATTGCTAAAGCTGGTTTATTTTAATTTGTTTATTTAATCTATACATATAGGTTTATTGTAACACAGAATATGTACCGTGATAAATAAATACCTACTGTACGTTTTATAATCAATGGTTATAATATTATTATAGTCAGTTTTACTAAATCTCATTTATGTGATCAATGAAAAATGTTCTGAAACACATTTCATCTGAAAACGACTGAGGTTATCAAAATATTGTACAGGCTAACTGACACACACCATGCGCTGCACAGTCCAATGCCGTCCGATATAATATTAATATTCGATGAGTTGGGTGGTCGGCTGGCGCAACTAATCAATTCGCGGAAGTCCGTGATGCGTTATCACTGAACTCGATATAGGCATAGGACGTACACGTACAACACTAATATTATACATATGGTGTGTATACGTGTATCAGTAAATTATTGTGTTACGAGGGATGTTAAAAAAAATGTTTAATATTATTATTATGTTACACATACAACGATAAAACGAGAAAAAATCCACAAATTAAAAAAGAAATTAGGTACCTATGCAAAGTTATGACTTTCACGATATTCCTTATATGGTTGATTCTTTTTCTAGTCGATGTACGTAATTCGAATAACACCCATTTATCTCACGAGTACATACATACTCCTACTTACATTTAAAACGTTTATCCAAATTTAATGCATATTATACAGAGATACGTTTAATGTTTTTTCTACTTAATACATCATTTCCGATAAAATTTGTTTTGCACTAAATGGCACTTATAAGAGCCCAATCCTAATTCCTACTTTCCCCGTTTTTCAGAAGCGGAAAAAAACTTATTTGCAAAAAACTAAATATTTTGATCACTCAAATTTTTTTATTTATTCTTAAATGGATGATCCAAATTTAAGATGAGCTAAAATAATTTACAAATAAGTTTTATACTTTAGAAGCAATATACTAAATGTATTATTTAAAATATTGGAATTGGTCTTTATTCTTATAAGAGTCTTATTTAAATTAACTTTATATTAATATTTTTAATTTTTACATTAGTATGTACTTAATTTTGATAGTAAATTATTTTTTAACTACTTTTAAAATATTAATTTTCTTAGATTTGATCAAATATTTTCGTTTCAGGATCATGAAACAGATGCTAGAAAACGGTTTTAATTTTAATAGGGGAAAGTGTATCAAATCAATAAAAAAGTAATGTAGATATTTTATACAACCATTCTTCAAATATTTTTTTAATTTTTCACATTAAAATACCTACTAAATTATTGGTAAATTGGCTGTGGCATTTATATGATATAGTCAAGGAAGTCAAAAGTCCCTGTAAATTATATATGTATAATGCATATGCGACATTTTAACAAATTTGCAGATTTAATTTAGTATTAATTGTATTATAGAGTATATTAATATCTTAAAAATAATAAAGTAAATCTGATTGACAAATATAATAATAATTTTAGTCGATATTGTATTGATAGTTTTCTATACTTAAGAATACACTGTAATAAATATATATTTAGAATAATATAATATTTATTTTATGAAAAATGTAATAATAAATTGATTGAATTATAAATGATTCAATTGATTAATATAATTAATATTTTATAATTTTGTATTAATCATTTCGTTAAAATGTACCTTATTATCGTTTTAAGTTTTAATTTCGAGAGCATTCGATTAATAGGCACTTATACAAATATATCGTAAAAAAATGTCCTCTAACAGTAATAATTCGATTTCACAAAATAGTACCGTTAAAAGTACCTACTAAAACTGTATATCAACACTAGCGGATGACTGGGAGTTCGTTTGTATTTCATTAAAAAAAAAAATATATTATATTCAGATAAATCTTTTGAGTGTGTGTGTGTGTGTGTGTGTGTGTGTGTGTGTGTGTGTGTGTGTGTGTGTGTGTGTGTGTGTGTGTGAGAGAGAGAGAGAGAGAGAGAGAGAGAGAGAAAGAGAGATACCGCTCTGTGTTAAATACGTCTGCAGCATATAATAACCTATTGTTGTTAAAGTTTTACTCTGACCGGAAACTTCGTGATAACATTAAAAAATATGAATATTCAGATAATACGCATTCATACAATTTTTGTTTAGAGGAAATAGATCCATTTAATAACCATATATATATAAACTATATATTAGTATTATCAATATCGTTTGTCGTATGAATGGTAGATAATAGTATCATAGTATAGTTCACCGTCCACATATGACTATATAAAACACTTGCATGTTTAAATATTTATAAATATTACTATTTTTTACAATATTAATATAATATCAAGTTATTCAACCATCATAGATGTATACATATTTTTTTATGGTTGTCTAGAATAAATGTATAAATGGTATAATACCATTTAATGGGCATTTTCTTATATAATGAGATAAAGTTCCGGTCGAGGTTTTTTGATGAATGATGGTTGTTAATATCAGTAGTATACAGTGTGATTATAATTATTTTTATTGGAATATCTTGTTTTAATAAACGGAGTATTAATTTTAGCAAATAAAAAAAAAGTGAACAGATATATTATAACATCGAAATCGTATTTTTATAATGAAAAAATATGTATAAAATAACAATAAACACAATTTGAAAAAAGATAAAATTCGTTTGATTTTATTAGACAGACAAGCAAATATATTTTATGATGAATAAGACAAATAATATTCGTAAATGCTTGAATAGATGCTATTAGTTATTAATAATATGGTAGATAAAATTAGCAAGAATAGATCAAACAAGTTACATACTTTTTACGAACACTAATATACAGTTCCAATTTGCACGTAAAAATTAATGTGTAGATAATATTTTATCAGTATTTGATTTATACTCTGATTTGTAAAATATCTATGATTTGAAATAATTATGTATATTCGTACAGTATTATGTATTGTTTATACATTTAATGAAATTGTATAAATAGAATTTGTATTTTATTTGTGGAATTTTGTGGTCAATTGAAACTAAATCGATATGTGAAAACATTATGAATCGTTATATTGTGTACTAAGGGAGAAACAATTTGAATGATTATTGTATTCAGCACGAAAATCAACTATTTTATTGTATTATTACAATAAGTTAATATACAGTGCGTTTATAAATAAAATAATTAAAAATTGGAATAACTCTTAATTTTTAAGCATCGATCGACGCTCGTATAACTGAATAATCTTTACCTAACTAACGTGAATTGCTATTGTACCTAAGTATATCATATATATAGATGCATTACAGTGGCTGCGCAAAGGAATTTTAAACGGTACCTTAAACCTTTATATATATATATATATATTATATGTATACGATGGAGTGAAATAAATATCTCATATAATATTGTCGTTATACTCCATAGGTAAAATCGCAATTATATTATGTCTATAGAAGTGTTCTGTATGAACATATTCATAATAATCGCAAACGATCAAACGACGTTACCCGTGAAGAATGCCCACGATATTCTATATTATACTTTTGTCTTTTTATGATTATTATTATAATATGTATACGGGTATAGCTGCATATAATAAACGCATAACACTCAAGTCGTAGAGAAACGGCGGAAATTGCCGACCGTCTCTTATAAAAATAAATTAAATTATACGGGTGTAGTATTAGGTGACGAAGACGACGACGATGATAATATTATCGACAATAATTAAAAAAAATATTACAATAAATTATTATGCGGTGTCTTACCCGACGAGAAGAGCAACAGCAGGACCGGGATGACGGTCCACGATGTCTTGGTCGCGTCGATCAACATTTTTTCTTTCTTTTTTCTCTCTTTAACGGCTTACACGCACCGCAGTTGGCAAGTCATCTGAAATACACACACACACACACACACACACACACTTAGAATCACATAGAATCACACGGACGTGCGATGAGCGTACACACGCGCACACACGCGCGCTGCATATGCGCATGCACGCGGGCACACAAGTCGCACTCGTAGATACCCAAATAGTTCGGACGAGGGACCGAGACCGAAAAAAAATATTGTGTGAAATGTGTGAGCCACATGTGCCTGGCACGACTGGCACACGTGTGCATCGGCCGATGGTCATTTACACACGCGGGCCCTGTTCGTATTGTATTAAGATGACGGTATACGACATGTTATTAAAATATTACAATAATACGATAATCGAGTAACACTCGAAAATCTGTCAACATTTTAAAAACGCATTTTGTTTGCCGGAGACGCGTATAAATACGTATCACCTGTATATAATATACGAAAGACAAAGTCCCCATTACTGCACGCTATTTGCTGTTCTGTTTGTAGACAGGACATGCTATAGGTAACGGTGTACGTATGTATATGGTACCTTACCTACTCGACTTTCCAAAAACGGACCAGACGGTCTCAAATCTTTTTTAAAAAAAAAAAAACCAACCCGTATGGTTCTTTTGCAAGTATACAATTGTCGTCTCGTCTATAAGACATTATACTTTTGTTACGGTCGACCCGGTGCACAGAGTGTATTATTATTATGACGTGATAGCGATATGGGAATATATAACATTATATTATGCACATGGGGCGATCCTTCGGCGGGAATAAAATTCGATACGGATCGCAGCGACACTTACCTGCAGGTGGACGGGAAGATCGCGATCGTTCGTCGTCGTCGTCGTCGTCGTCGTCAACAACGCATGTCCGATGACGGATTGCGCGCGCGGCGTGTCGATTACGCGGACGATATTCGATCGCGGCGACGACGCGCAATACCGTGTACTACTGGCGCTGGTGCCGGTGCTATGCTGGTGCTGGCGGCCTGCGTGTGCTGATGCTGCGAGTGCGGCGGCGGCGTCGGCGGACAGACTGCTAAAAATAAAACCGGTTGCGTCCGCCGGCGAGCTGCGGCGGCGGCGGCGTCGGTGGGGGAGTGCGCGCCGCATGCCTCCGCGCGCCCGTGCGCGTGTGAGCGCGTCCGCAATCGTTGGCTCTCGGATGCTGCGGACGCCGCCGATCGTGAACTGACGTCGTCGTGTTTTCGGGGATGATGAACTCTGGCGGAGACGCGCGCGTTTTTCCCACTTGTATCGCCCACAAACGTACCTGCACGTGTTCGTTCGCTTTGTGCCCTTAACACAATAATGTGTAGACTATGCGAGGCCCGTTTTTCCTTTTTAATTTTATCGCAGGCGGCAAAATGGGAACTGCTTTGTGACGCATTATTTCGTCCGATGAGCACAAAATCCCGATCCGACCCCTAACCTATACGCGGATCATATATTAAAAAAAATTGTGGGAAATACAGAATTGATTCCCAAAAAAATTGCTTATCGTCATAATAGCGATACACTGTTCGAATTGGTTCTATCGTACAAATATATTAGTTGCTATGATATTATACACAAAAAAACGGGAACAACGTCTTCGTCCGAATTTCAGAACGAAACAACAAATCGTTGCTAATCCCTAACGAAAACATAATTAAGAATTTTATTCAGCCAGCTGCTCAAACATTAATTGAACATTAGATTCAATGTGAAAAAAATTTATTGGTGCGAACAAATGTAAAAATTTAGTGATTGCCAGATTTCGGGTTAATAAATCGTAAAAAAATATATTTTGTAAATGTATAACACATTAATTTTTCTTTTACTGTGATTTATTCTAATATAGGCATTAACTTCTACTTTTTTGATATCGGGTAAAAATATTGTGTTAATATACCTAGCTATTTTATTATTATTTATTACCAATAATAGTATTGATAAATACGTATAAGTCGTACATAATTTATTACTTAAACTTATAAACAGGCTGACTAACAATGCTTAGATATTCTTAGTCTTAGACACTCCTAAAGTCCTAAGTCTGTGTAAAATGGGAGAACACTATTGTTGGCTGAATATACAACTATAAATCTAATAGAATAATACTTCAGATGTAGTTGAAAAAGTCAATTATAATAAAGTTAGTTTTATTACTTTAATGAAAGTCCATCGGAACTAATTCGTAAATTATCTATAGAGTATAGACTATCTACGCGGGGACCAGTTTGATAATTGCGAACCAACAATCGTAGGTGACCTATTTAATATTAAACAATACGCTAAGCTTTAAAAACAATGGCGTGTGCTCAAATGACCCACCAGTAAAGAACGGACGAACTGATTGATTTTTATTGCGGTAAACTCCAGTTATTACCTACGATTATTATTCGAAGTAGTGATTAACATTTTCAAGTATTCACAAATTTTAATATCGCAAAAGCAGTTTTCACATAAGTTTCTGACTAACAAACTACCCGATATATATTTATATGTGTATAGCCTAGGGTGACCATATTTAAAAAAAAATAATACAGGACAAAATTAATAATAATAATAATTTTTTTTTAATTAATACTTAATGCCTTAATATAAATAAACATTTTTTATTGATTAATAATTGTGAAAAAACATAATTTTTGATAACACTGTATAAGATTAAATTCATGAACTTTACTTTTTTAAAAAAACTTGTTGATTCATTTTGATGACAATTGTTCTGATGTGTCTTCACTATTGGTTTTTCATATTTTTCCGAAGAACTAATTAGTTTTAATAATTGTGGGTGTTCTAAAAGAAAAGTATAAAATTCGGTACATGAAACATTTTTAAAATGTTGTTTTACGATTATTATCGATCTTATTGTGTCCACAATAAAACGATTTTTTTCATCTGTCCATAAAACATTTGTAATTGAAAATACTCTTTCTACCGACGCATTAGTTCCGGGAATAGCCATTGAATATTCTAAAATAATTGTAAAATATTTAATTGAAATGTTATTTTTTTCTAAAGTTTCAAATATTTCACACCACCTATCTTCAGCTTTTGAACCATTTTTCCAGTTTAATTTAATTATTAATTATTTAACTGGTCACCGTTCGATATAAGCAAAATGGCAATTGCCATTTTTAAAAAACAACAATACTATTTATTTATGCTTACTATAATTTCTAGAAGTTATATATTTAATATATTATAGTCTATGGACAACCTAATTAATTTTGAAAAGTTAGTGACAATATAATATGCAGTCAGGCTTAGTATGAAGAAGTTCAATAAACTATTTTCTTTCATATTATAAATATTTGTTTAAATAAAAAATTATTTTTACAAGTTAAAGAACAATATTAAATGAAGGCACGTACTTTTTTGGCTCTAGATTAATATTTACATTGAAATTAAAGAATTAAACATAATTATAGCACAGTACATATAGCATAATAGGGTGATTGTGAACTCTGCTCGAGGAAAAACAAGTTTAAAAGCTCTATAGTAAACTCGGTTCGGTTTATTTTCAACAAAAAATGATTGACATGTAAACTTAGCCCGAGTAAAAATAATAATATGCTCAAATATTTTTATATTTAATTAATAATTATCTTATAATATGTTTAAGAACCATTTAGCATTACCCAGAGGACACTACGATGAGTCGATTCTTATTATGCTCTACAAATTATTATTGTGTTTTATTTTGATTTGCATATTATTTAAAAGTATGAAAATTCGTTAAAGCAGAATTAAATTATATAAGTATAAAAATGTAAGTAAAATTTATTTTTTAAGTAGAAAGTCGTGTATTTGACGTATTAATTTACTGATATTTCTTAGCTTTTATATTTTTTAAACGTGATTTCTAACAATTATTATTCTAAAGTTTTGGAATTTTATTGAAATGGTTCATGATAGATTATTGGTTTTAATAAAGGTTTCGGTTGGTATTTTTTTTAATTTGGTCATAGTCAATATATATTTGTCGGTAGGTAAATATTTTGTATTGGTGAAAATTATGGGGCTGAGTTTACAATTCATCTATTTTATTATCTGAAATTTGTAGGCCGAGTTTATAACAAAAAAGGTAATCGTGAAGCTCAGTTTACATTTGTCCGTATAATATTAGCAATATAATATAATAATAATAATTATAATTATAATTATAATATAATATAATTATTAGCAATATATACAATGGGAGGTGTAACGTTGGATTCTCTATAGTCTATATACCAGGGGTCTTCAACCTTTTGAGGCGGCGGGCCACCTATTATGTTTTTTAAATTTCTCGGGCCTTACATAGTAAAGTTATATAGTAATAAGCAAAAAAATAAAAATAGTTCTCATTAATACATAGAAAAAATACAAGCTAATTTGTGTTCGTGGGTCACAAATAAAGACATAGCAGCCCGCGAGTTGAAGACCTGGTTTGTAGTCTATAATACTATACTGTATCTAACTAATATAGGTACTTAGTTAATTTTTTGTATTTTGATATTTGATAGCTAACGTTAGCGTTTCCTTCACGGTCTATAACTATAATATATAATATATACAGTAGTCGCCGCTTATTGGACTCACTTTGGGACCCGACAATTTGAGTCGATTAACCGAATGAGTCAATAAGGCGAATGACTCAAAAAATTTTAAAAATGCTTAAATTTAAAAACGTATTTACTTAAAAATATGTATTGAGATTCAAGGTATTTATGTATAAAAATAAAAATCTAGATATACGCAATTAAAAATAAAATAGTTAAATAAAATAAAATTAATAAAATACATACATAATTAATAAAAAAAATTAAATTTATTGATAAAAATCCATCTAATGTTGATTGGATTTTCCCCTTTTCGGCCAACTTCATAATCACATCTTCATAAGATTTATGTTGCTCAAATACGTCAAAATTGCCTCTTTGCTGAATCCCTCTACGTAAAATTTGAAGCGCTTCTAGCATTTGTTTAGTTGAAGGTGGTTTCTCATCAGGTTCCTCTTCGTCGTTATCATCAGCCACATTCTCTTTTGGCCGTTTTGACTGTATTTCACCACATATATCTTCCTCGGTAACGAGTTCAGTACTTTTCATCTTCGCGATAAAAGCAAAATACCGGTACCGACTTATTTATAACACGTTTGTTCAATGTATGTACATATTTTATTTATTTATCTAATTTTCAAATGAGTCCAATAAGCGGCGACTACTGTATTATATTTTCTATAGCTTTAAGAATTTAGGTACTATATGCGCCCAAAAATTAAAAATATATTTTCGATAATATAAATTGTATAGTTCACTGTTATCGTACGTGTTATCTACCCACGCTCCATGGACTGTGTTCCTAGTTAATAATTAATAAGTTCCATTTATTATTATTTGTTTTTAATTCAGCAAATAAAATTTACTACGTTTTTATGGATATGATGGATACTACATGATTAGGTTATAGGAGCTTAGGTAAATGATCAATTATCTATTTACGGCTGTGTTATGATGAGATTCAAACGTTTTGAATTTCACGATTCTCACGTTCGTCCTACACAATTACGTATGTAGGTTGAGTATTACTCGGCAGTAACGCGCTGCAGTGTTATTTCAACCGTGAAAACATATTCGTAAAACGAATGCGTATACCGAGATGAATATGATACCTATTCATAATCGTCCAAGCACGAAGAAACGTTTAAGAATTGCTGCGCGTTCATAAAAGCCATAAGGTTGATGATATATAGGTATGTTTTTTATCTATTAAACGTCTAACAACGCCCGATCAAGAAGCTGGTTTAGTAGTTTTCCTACACAAGATTAAGATTTAAAAGCGTTTCGTCAAAATAAAAATTTTCACTCGAAGGAATTTGATCGCGATAAATTAATTGTGTAATACCTAATTCCTATATACCTAACGGCTAATACCTATATAATATTATGTAGGTAATTTGTATAATTGTGTTGATTTTGATTTTGTTTTTTGGGTCTATGATGCGCTGAAAATTTCTACCTAGGAGTCAAAATATTGTTGGTCTAGAATTCAAAATTAACTGAAATTTCAGAAATTTAAATACATTAGTCGAGAGGAAAACTGTAAAGTATTCGCTATAATTTGGCAATTTTGAAGGAAAACATCTGGCGTCACTGGTCAATGGATATGGTAGGATGTAGGACTAGGATAACCATCAATTAAAAGTAGTTTTATTAAAAAATAAAAGTATAAAATTGAGAAAATATAAATATTAAAATGCCACGTATAGAAACTATTAATATTGTTATCATTATTATTATATATTATATTTTATAACTACAGTAACATATACTATTATAAACAGAGGCAGATTTACCATATTTAAACCCCTAAGCATTACAACGCTGGTTTCCATACCTAGAAAAAGTTATATATATATATATATATATATATATATATATATCATTGATTATAGAATAAACAAATTATTATTTGTTATTTATATTATATAAATTTTTATTATATTTTGTTTATTCTATAATCAATGATATAAATATAAAAATAATTAAAAATACAACTTTTAGTTTTTTACAAATTATTTTATGAACAATTAAAAGAAAACTAAAATGTTATAATAATTATATGTATGTAGGAATACAATAGGTAAGTACCTAATAATGAATCAAATTAATATTAGGAATAAATGAATAAATAATATGTTGAGTAAACTATCCTTTTAGATTTTGAGTGGAGCGATGATGAAGAATGTATTGATTTTCCTGTTTTGTGTTTTTTTTTTTGTATCTGTCATCACGTTTTAGAGTAATAAAAATGCTCTGACTTTCTTCATCAGCATCTTTTCTGATAGAAAAGTGATTCTAATTGGTACTTTAGGGGTTAAAAAAAATTGTTAATAGTTTTTAAAGGCATCAGGAAAAACAAAAAAAAATTTAAGAAAAACCGGGAATTTTTTTGCAAAGCAAATTTTTGACAACATTTATTTTTATTTTTGGTGTAATAAAAGGAATAATGACCGTAGATACATGAAAATTTCATTAAATATTTATGTAAGCATTTTCTATAAACTATAAAATGTTCAATATATTTTGACTTTTTTCGAGCTATTTATAAGCATAATATTTTTTTAGGCTTTTTATTATTTTTTTATTATTGCCGGTAAAATTTTTTTCAGTCGGTCAAAAAACTTGAAAATTTAATACAAGGTTCCTCGTAAGTTTTTATATTAGGTGATAAAAATATATAAAATATATAGGCACAATTTATTTTTATAAGTATTTAAACTTCAAATTTTAAATAAAATTCATCATCGAACATTTGCAAATTATTTTGTAGTTAAAAATTTATTAAACGTTTAGTTTTTAAGCTAAGGATTAAAAATTTAACACATGGTTTTTCTTAAGGTTTTAATTGTGTAACCATGAAATCAAAAAAATATATTGACTTGGTTGTTTTTTAGACATTTTAAGTTAACATTTGGACATCAAAACATCGAATATTTTAAAAATATTTTGTGATTAAAAATGTATAAAATAATCAGTTTTTATAACTAAGGATTGAAAATTTAAAACAATGTTTTTCGTAAGTATTTAATAGTGTAAGCAAAAAATTTGAATTTCAAATGTGTTTAAAAAAAATTGTACTATAATTATATTTTTTAGATTATAGAGTTTCAGTAAGATCTACTTATAAGGAATCTTGCATTAAATTTTCAAACCTTAGCTATAAAAATTAAAAATTTTAAAAATGTTCAACTGCAAAATTAGTTTAGTTTAATTAATTTGGGAATTTTCGTGATTTTGACAAATGTTGTTAAAATTTGAATTCAAACTTTTATAACAATAATATAGTGCCTATGCATTTTAATATTTTAAAATTTTTATCAGTATAATCTAAAAGCTTGTTTTTAAATATTCAAGTTTTTTGATTCAGTTTAAAAGTTTTTATCAACACAATAAAAAAAAAAATTGTAAAATTTCAAACGTTTATTAATAATTCATATGGTATCATAATTGAAAATTTTATCATGTATAAAAATATTACTATAAGTGGTAATATTGGTAAAAATTTAAAATAACTATAAAAAACGGGTTTTGAGTTAAAATTTCTATTTTTCCACTATTATTTTTGTTTTTTTATAATTTTTGAAAACAATACTAGGGAATGGGGATCCTATATTTTTAACTCCTCTGAATAGGTACCTACCTATTGACGAGATCGACTTAGCTAGTTAGGTATCAGAAAATATGTTGAAGTTGAAAATCGAATAATTTTTACTGCTAGGTACTAAAGGTGACGTCAGACACATACAAAAAAAAAAAAAATTAAAAAAACACTCATCATTGTAAAACCAATACATTTATCCTTCCGCTCAGAATCTAAGTTAAAAACAAATTAGGAAAGCCTACTCTACGAGCGTTCTAAATTCCCGGTTTCTAAACGTATTTAATAGGTATTTAATAAACTACGAGTACAATACCATATCTTTTTTTTTTTAATAATAAATAATAAATAACAATCCTATTAAAATTGTTAATTTCGTAACCTATCATAATATCAACTATGTACAATAACATAATAATATAACTATATACTGGTAACTAATGGACTGCCGGACACAGGAATATAAGGTGTTCTGAACATGTGTTTAGAAACTTAAAATATGTATCATATTATTTTGGAAATCTAAGTATAAAGCTATAAAATAATATTAAATATTATCCCTTCCTCAACTGCGATGGTGGTGTAATGGTGAGCATAGTTGCCTTCCAAGCAGTTGATCCGGGTTCGATTCCCGGCCATCGCATGTAATTTTTGATATTTTTTCGTATACCTAAAGTTAAAAAATGTTTTACTAAATTCCTCTTGAGTTTATTTTTAGTAAAATTAAATAAAACTATGTGCTTCAAAGTCATATAGCTTTTCTACAAGTGATTGAAAATCGTTTTTAACGACACTAAATAATATTATTCAAACGTACAATTATAACGAACAAATGATTTTTTATTTTTTTGGTACTATACAAAAAAGATTAAAAGTAAAAACTTGAAATATTCCATTATTATTTAAATTATCGTTATCTATATACAATGCAATTTTTAAAATATTTATCCTAATTTTAAGCTATTGGTGGACATTTATAATTGTCTATACATGTTGATGAAAATGTTTATCCTTGTTCAAAAAGATTACAAATATATATTAAAAGATTTTTTATAAGATGTTCTTATTGTACATAATCTTCAAAATTCTCAAATTGTCTGCCTTTTATCCTTCTAAAAGATACTGGATCAATAATACTATAACACTAGCGTCTATAATTTGGCACGATAACATAATTTGTTCAGCTCGTCAAGAAACAAATTGTGTCTATGCCATATACTAATAATGAATATCTAATGTTTTGATTGAAATAATTAAATATATCGTAAAATAATACGAATCCTGCATAAACAATATGCCTATATAAGTAGCTTATGTATTGTGGTATTGTGTTTACGTATAATATGTGTATAGTTACCTAATAGCCAATATAAGTATATACTATTTAGTACATCGTATATTATGTAGGTATATTGTATACCTATATAGCGGTATAGACTTTTAAAACCCAAGTAAATAGTAAAATCTTAGTAAAATAGTCACGCGAGTACCTACGTGATACATTATACCTATAAGCATTAAGAACTTAATGTTATAAAAACTATTATAACTTAATGTTATACATATAAACAAGGCCGTATTTTGGGGGGGGGGGGACAAAGTGCTGTTGTCTTGGGCGGCAGATTCTGAGAGGGTAACTAATTTTTTCATATTTTCAATATTCAATGTATTCGGTATAATAAGGCGTTTATTTTTTGTCGCCCCAGGGCGGCAAGTTCCTAAATATTACCCTGCGTATAAAATGTAGGTATAATATTATTATCGTTAATACATCGTTGATTCGTATAAGTCATAATATAAAAATTATAATAATATAGTCAAATAGATCGCGTAGATATCTGCAGATTTCAGTTATTATAATATGATTGTTGTTTACAACTCATATAGGGTGCGAATTTGACGAAACGAAGAAAAAATTTGCCCTGTAGTTCTGAATACATTTTATTCTTTATATAACGGTCTATGTAGATGTAATATAACTACCAAATGTAAGTTTTACATGCTTTGATAGAGTAGCGTCGATTGATAAATGCATATGGCCTTTTTTATTATATTAGTTGTAAAGTGTAATAAAATAATTTAATGTGTTTAGATACTAATTACTGGACTTTGACTTACTACGTTATCTGTAGATTATATTCTATTACGTTACCTAACGAGCTATAATTATTTCAATATGATTTTTTCTAACTGGCCCAAATTTGCGTTGCCCAATTTTTAAAATGTGCGTTAGCGCTGTGCGCAGTACCTATATACTGAATTTATTATTTAACCATGAATCACGAAGAACAGTAAGAATGTAATTATGTTTTAATTCACTGTTATGAATAATATTATAACAATTTTTTTAAGTTTAAACATTAAACGAAAATTAATGATTACGTAAACTAAGCAAAACCGTCGTGGAGAACGTGTAGGTAGGTAGCTGTTTTAAAAACGAACAGTTTGTTTTTAAACAAACGGATACCTAAGTTTTATGTATATAGGCCGTTTGTAGAGGTAAATTTTCGTGTAAATATTTCATGGATGACCATGAAATTACGACTTTTAGAAGTACTGAAAAAGCCTATAAAAGGTGTTTTATTTTATTCGTATTAGCGTAGGTATACAGAGTGTAACAGAAAAAATACTGACTAATGAAATAACTTTTGTTCTAATCAATATTTAAAAATTTTTTTTTTATACAAAATTTATAGACACTTGTGCTACATTTAAACTTTTAAGTATACAATTTTTTAAATCTGAAAATAAAAAATTAAAAATTTAATTTAATTTTTTTGGAAAAATTCAAAATTTGTAAATCTGATTATAAACAAAAGATTGATGGTAAAAAAATTCTAGTTAGATGGTTTATTTTTTACATTTTTTTTTTAAATATCAATGTTTTTTGTAAAAAATTATTTTGAACCGTAATAACTTTTTTCAAAGTATTATTTTTGGGAATTTTCAGACATGAAATAATCTTAAATTATTTGTTGTTCGCATAATTTTCATGTTTTTTTTCCATACTTTTACTTTTATTTTCTATTTTTAATCGTCAGTTCTTTATGTTACACCCTGTATATAGTCGCTATGGCTATACTTACATAATATTATAGAATTAAAAAATATGGTACATTAGTACTATAGGTATACCAGCTGCTATATTAATAGCTATATTCGGCTATATTATATCATATTATATATTTATGTATCATATTATTATATTTTAATATAGAAGTTGTTTGTGACAAAATTATACTATTGCGTGCATATCATTGTATTACACTATCCACGGTAAACGGCTATCTAAATATTATTTTATAATATAGTATATATTATACCAGGAGTATCCAAACTTTTTTGATTAAGTTCTACTACGAGAATATAATATTTTTCCTTTGAAGATCAACTCACGTGAAAAAAATTAATTTTTTTTATTTTTAAGTCTTTAATATAACTAACAAACATACACTTAAATAAATAATAACATTAAAATGTTAAATTATATAAACATGAGTGTTTCACATCAAATTTCTGAATAATTTCAAAATAAATTAACATCATACTGTTGGCGTAGAAGTGCGTCTTGCGACATATCATCGCCATTGATCAGTTGATTTTAATCTAAGGAATAATCGCTGAATGCTAAGCAAAGACGTGCTCTAAATGATTATCAGTAAGTGTAGTTCGGTATTCAGCTTTTATAAATTCTATTTAAAAAAAATATGCCATTTTACACAAATCTGAAATATGTATGTAATTGTACCGTATAAAATGACATCTACTAAATTGATAATAATAAGTTTTAACAAAGGGGGATCGCTTATGAAATCATCCAAGATCTACCGTTTGGCCACCCCTGAACTACACAGATAACAGCTAGCAAGATCAAATAATTTAAATACTCAGTAGCTCCGTTCGAAATCTCGAGGAATGTACATAATTAGTGCCCGACAACAGTGCCCTCTACAAACAGGCAGGCTGTTATTATAGAATACTATATATATATATGTATTATAAACGTGTATTTATTTTATTATATCCGGAGAAACATCTGCTGCACAACCCTCTCACAGGGCCGCACACGACGTGTTGATTAAGACAATCCCGACGCGCAATGTATCTTCATCGTATAATATTATTATGCTACAATAAAATGTCGAGTTTCGTCTTTAATATATACTTATACATCATATAATACATGTACCTAGGATTAACTTTAATTTATAATATATATATTTGTTACCTACTTGTGTTTTTTTTTTGTGAAGAAAAAAATTCTTTGTTCACGTTCACACGCGTTACACGTTTAATTTTACATCTGAGAAATTATTATAATATTATTTTTAACACACTTATTACCATTAGCCGCATATAGTCGCGTCTGACTGTAGGGGCGTGCTTAATGAGAGAAAGGTGGTTGGGGTATTGTAGTCCGCGGTGTTTGTAATAGTATACCCCCGTCGTTATTTTATGATAATATAGTGTAAACAATCTTATCTGATCACGAACTGACAATCGAACATACAACCACAAAGACTGTTTTGGAATTTGCATGGACGTGACCAATGTTATCACTGCGTTATAATTATTTATCCGTAAAATGCACGCATTTTAATAACTTGAAAATTTAATACAAAGTTTATGATATTTTCATAAGTTGTCCTTATAAAAATGCAATAGCATTGGAAATTCATGAACACAGTTTTTTTTTAAGCACATTTGAATTTTAAATTTCGACAAAATTGCAGGATATTTAATCGATAAATAACGATTTTTCCTCCAACAGTTAATTCTTTCTAACAAATAGCAATTATTAGTTAATATGTTGAAATTCAAAAATTATCAATCAAAGAGAATTTAACCTTTCGTCATAACGTATATTTTATTTTCTGTGTATAATGAATTAATTAAAAAATATTATCTATTTAAACCATGATCCTATTTACACCGTTCTTACGGTACGTAGGCAGGTATTGACTTATAAGTTATAGTAACAATATAATACACGATATAATATTATAACTAATTATTATTTTTACCTATATTATAAAACAATTAGTACAGCCCACTGTATTATCCAATAGTATGAGAAATTTTAAATTACAAAATATGCTTACTCCTTAGAATGAGAGGCTGATACACCGTGCCTCCGTCACTGCTCGGAATCGTTATTGGCGCCTCCTATACGCAATAATTTATCGTTTGCATTCAAGTTTAATACATCCATTTCTGTGTCCTGTGGGCTACGATAAAATTACATTTACCAGATAGCTATTCACAGAACGCACAAGTCTAGAAGAATCAACTACCTCGATAATTATTTGTGATCTGAAAATATCATTCATCGAAAATTCGAAATCCATAATACGATTTTATAACATGACTTTTACATATTTTTCTTGGCAATTTCGTTTGCGTCATATTTTTAGTGCAATGAAAACCGTAGCCATTACATTATAACATATAATAACTATAGACAATATATGCTGCGCGCTTGTCGCCACGACGACGATTGTCTCTTTAACGCGCCTAATAATATATTTTTAAAACTAACAACTATTGTGTAATAGTAATATTTTTTTTTATTAAAATCTAAATATATTATTATATTAATAATACTGTTATAGTTTATGTCTCCGATAGCCCAACGAGGACGACAACCACACGAGACTCGTGATAAGCGACATAAGTAGTGCGTGACACGATCAGCAGAAAGTGGCCGTTCGGGAATTGGACGTCGGACGGCGGTCAGTCCGACGCGATTCGTCCTCGGTCAACGCCCGGGACTCGGCGGTATAACCGCGGTCCGGACGCGTTGCAGGCGCTGTCCGACATGCCCGCGGCCACCCGAGAACAGCCTGACGTCGTGTGTCACGCGCGCCGTTCGGCCTTTGACCACCGGCCGCCTCACAAAATCGGACCGCCGCGAAACAGCAACCCGGTGGGCGCGATAACCGCGATAACCGCGGCTCGCGACAGCCGTTGGCCTTGGGCGCGTTGCTGCTGGTCGGCGGATGCACGGTGCACCGGCGCGCCCGGTTTTCACCGTTCGGCTGTTCCGCTGGCCCGTGGCGTCGTTCGAGACGCTCGGTCCGCTGCGCGGCATCCCCAAGCAGTGACCGCCGCGGAGAGAGCCGCCCGTCGCGGCGCGCGTCCGTCGGAGATCGATTGCTTGTGCAATGCCCATGCACTCCAGCGTATTGCCAGTCATTGCACCGCGTATTGCTTGTGCACTGTGTTATTTGTTTGTCGCGGTGTATTGCGTGTCCGTCGTAATCGTAGTCGATATATATTTAAATATAAATTAATTTTTTTTAATAGCAAAAGCCCTCCCCCCCAACGATTATCGTTGCACCGCCACAGACATACCTGTTATGATATGTAACTATTACGGTGTGTCGCAGTAAAATTATTGTAATAATTATTTAAGTACGATATGGAGTAGGACCTCGGTTAACCGTCAGTGAACGGTACAAGAACCTTGACGGATAATCAAAAAGACGGTCAAGCAAAAAGTTTTTCAAACACACAAACCCATTATTTATTCATTTATTTTTTTTTTTTAATTATGACATATGTATTTATATAATTACTATTACTTACTTATTCATAGTTGTGCGTAGTTCATTTTTTTTTTATAATTTAATAAACATTTGTATAATAAATAACTGAATAAAATATTACATTTTAGATTCTGAGCGGAGTGATGAATGTATTGATTTTACAATGTTGTGTGTTTTTTATTTTATTATTATTTTTTGTGTCTGTCGTCACGTTTTACTTCATCAACGTCTTTTTTGATAAGAAAGTGAATCTAGTTGGTACTTTGAGGTGTCAAAAGTAAAAAATTCTCAATAGTTTTTAAACGCACCGAGAAGAATAAAAAAAAAAAAAACTATTAAGAAAAAAAGGGAATTTTTTTGTAAAGCAAATTTTTGACAAAATGTATTTTTATTTTTGATGTAACAAAAGAAATAATGTCTATGTAAATACATTGAGTGTTCACCCAATGTTTATAAAATATTTCTTATACAGCATAAGATTTTCAAAATATTTTGACTTTTTTTCAGCTATTTATAAGCATAATAAATATTCGGGTTTTTTTTTTTTTATATTATTTCCGATAAAAATTTTTTCAGTCAGTCAAAACAATTGAAAATATAATACAATGTTTTTCATAACTTGTTGTAAGTGAAAATTAAAAAAAAAGTTGAGTGTAAGTATCTAATAGTTTTTTATAAGTGTCTAAAGTTGAAATTTCGATAAAATACGTAAAAATTACGAAATTTTGCAGTTTTTTTGATTAGGAAATTCATAAAAAATTTTTTATTTTAATCTAAGATTTGAAATTCAACACAAGGATCTCTTTAAGTTTTCCTACCTTTCTAAAAAAAAAAAAATATTTACCAGAAAGTAAAACTAATTTTTCATGAGCGTTTGAAATTAAACAACGTTGGATAATCACTCGTTTTTCCAGGAACGACTATCTTATTTTGATGTAATTCAAAAAGAAACAATTGAAGAAGTTTGAACTTTACACAGAATGTTTGAATTATCATTTTCTACACAAAAAAAATTTTAAAATATTTTGTCAATTTTTAAGCTAATTGTAGGCTTAAAAAATTTTTGATTTTTTAAATTTTTTTTTCTTTTAATTAGATAAAAATTTGATTTTAAATATCGTAAATATTTAATACAAGATTCCTCATAAGTTATAAAAATAGCAAATTAAAAATAATAATAATACATATGCACAATTTTTTTTATAAGCATTGAAACTTCATATTTTTACCAAAATTCATCGTTGAATATTTGCAAATTGTTTTGTAGTTAAAAAGTTATAAAATGTTCAGTTTTTACAGCTTATTATTGAAAATTAAAAACAAGATTTTTCATAAGTAGTTTATAGTGTAAGCAAAATATCAAAAAAATATATTAAAAAAATAATTTTTATAGACATTTTAAGTTCAAATTTGGACGAAATTAGATATTTAAATGAAGATTGACAATGTTAGTTATTTCGTTCTAATTTAAAAACATTTTTTGTGGGTGCTTGAAACTTTTAAAGTATATTATTATGTTTTATACACTCAATGACATTTTCAAATGCAATGTTTTGTACAAAACTTAATTCAACATACTGTATTATTAATAGTAAAATGAAATATTTTAATAGCAATAATATCATAGAATACATTTAGCTATATAGGCTGACAAACAGTCTTTGCTCAGAATCGTTTTTCATATACAACCATTTAAATCATTGAATTCAAATTTAATACATCCATGAAAGTGATCCACTCCACACATACTGTACAGTAGAGCGGTACCCACTTGCCGACTTTTTTATATTTAATTTTTGTTTTTTTTTTTATAAATTTATTATAAAAAAAATTATTAACAATTTTTTAATTATATTCATTTTTATATAATTTTACTTACAGTGGAAAAAATATCATGGGGGTGGGATTGAACTCTTCTGCAAAGCTATTGCAAGGTTCTACTGTAGTTTTAAATAAACCTCTGCACATAGGCACAAATAGTGTTTGAGATTTGGAGGACTGAAGATTTTTATGTAGAGTTGAAAATATTTTCATATTTTCGAATGTGATGTAAGATCATCAGGTTTTTTTGGGAAGGGCTATACAATAATTAGGGGCTTAACCCCAAGCGTCCTCCTTATTATTTGCGCCTATGCCTCTGCAAAACTGGTGTAAAAACTATTGAAGAATACCTAGCAAAGATTATTATAAATAAATAACAATATGTGTTTCGATTATTATTTAAATCACGTCTCGTAAGTGTTGTTATAAAACGGTATTTTTATATTACACTATAACAAGTCTTATGTTCGAATAAAAAAAAAAAATTATGAATTTCATATAATAATACTACAGCGGCAAATAATGGCAACTTAAGTTGAATAATGATTGATTAAAACAAATATAGTTTTAATTGGGAATTATTAAATAAATAAAGAGATAACATCTGTATATAATAATATATATATATATTATATATAACATATTAAAGACATGCAATATAGAATTGTAATTATGCATTTAATTTTGTTAAAATATGCAATAAAAACGTAATGAAATATACAATGAATATACCTAACCAAAGTATCATTAAATGAAAGAGAAGCATCTTATAATTGTAAAAGCTTTGATATTGTTACTTTTTATGTAATCTAAATAATTATTATTAGGTTTACTTTTAAATAAAAGTATTTTTAGCACATTTTTATATTTTTGAAAGTGTGTTTTTTTAGTGAAAGCCAATACTTAAATCACTGGTTTAATGAAATTTAATTTTGGAGGTCCCTACTTAATATGATGCGGTATCTAGTTTTTTATATTATCTTTGTTTAGATGGACCATAAAACATTCATTTTTCATGTTTATAATACAAAATACATGCTATAATAATAATATGCATTATAAGTTTTAAACTAATATGCAAAATTAGAAATATATTATTTATTTCAATATTAAGCGATTTGTGAACATGGTAGATAACAACGGAATTTGTTAAGGACGCTGCAAAAACATACTATAATTCATATACATTTTTAACCTAGTAATAACAAATAAGTAATCAATGATTTTTCAATAATTAACCATATAATATAAATGGCTACGAAATGCTATTATTGCTTAGATACGTGTCCATAGTGACAAACCATGAACCAACATCAACTAGGTAATTAGGAAAAATATTGTAAAATAAAATGTTAAATGTTTGACTTATTTGAAGCAATTTATTTACATTTTAAATAATGTCGTCTAAATGGAATTTGTCAGAAGAAAATAATTCAAAAAAATCTAACAAGTAAAACAACATTATACACTTTAGAACATATAACTGTTTTTTTTCATTTGCTAGTGATTTGTATGGTCCTGAGAAAAAAATTGACACGAAAACATTACACACTACACATTTACAAGCAGTATCATATAAAAAAGAAGATCCTGAAATTTTGGTAAATTTTTGATTTTTTGATAGTTTTTTCGTATGTTGATTAAGATTATTGATATATGATAATCATGCATGTTGCATGTTAAATATTTACCATCTACAAGCAATTTAATTAAAAATGGCCAAATATTATTATGTTTTAGTTTGGCTTTAGAGAGTACACACAAAGAAGAGAAGATTATGATAATAATAATGGAAAAACCGTTGAGTTTGACGATGAGCATTGTATGTACATAATCGATTATACAACAAAATTTGTATGATTTAAGATTATAGCATTGTGTTGGTTTAAATATTTAGCTGTGGAACCGAGCGAGTCAGAAATTTCTGCGTCCGATGAATCCGAATTAGATGAAAGTAATGTCAGCATTGAAGAACAGAACTGTAAAGAAGAACCTCCCGCCATATTAGACTTAGATAAGATTATAGATGACTTTAAAACTGCGACAGAATACAAATTCATTTATTTAGTCTACGCTGCCAACAAAAAGTCTAAATTTTTTTCACCGTATAATTTTAAAATTGTTTTGTTCGAGAACGTCGACACGCACTGTTTTTTTACGCTAAGTAACGAAGGTTTTATGTCACACATTCGAGATGAAATAACATTCACACCCTTTGCAGAATTTGAAGAGCAGTATACATCTTATAAGAAAATTGTCAATGTAAGTCAATATACACTTAGACTAAATAGGTGCTTATGTATACATTATTCAATATGCATACATAATTAACCTTATAAAATTGTACTTAATTAATTTTACTTCTATAAAATTTGAATAGCATTTAAATACGTAGGTATACATTTAAGAATATTATATCGTAGACATATTTGTGTAAATTTTATAATAGTCTTTGGGTTTTAAGTTTTAACCATTTACAGGTAAAAGTGTTTATTTACTTTAATAAATGTTCGTACTGAATGTCATAAAGTATATACCACTGTGCCATTGGAAAATAAAATACTGTCCTATTTATAAATTGTCAAACAAAAACATTGAAAGGACAAAAATTTAAAATTCGACCGGTATAAGTACATTGTACAGAACTACAATTATGTGACAACACAGATATAATAAATCTTGATTATAAATATAGTATTCATAATCTATAATAGCATCTAGTAGGTCTTCAGGAATGGGGAGAGGGCTTAGATCCTCCATGGATCCGTCCCTGACTGTGGCTTATGCAGTCTCGTGACGTTGATTATAACTACAAAAAAAATATATATATTAAATATTAAATATAAATATGAATTCTAACTGCCAAGTATTTTTTTATTAAAATAATATTATCAAAAAATAAAAATCAGAAATACATTCCCGTATGGATTTGTTGATCTTATAAGTCAGATCTATACGTACTTCGAATAGTTAGTGATTCGTAGATTGATCATTATATTTTTTTAAATATATTTTTTTTAACACTAAACGGAGTGAGGAATATATTGATTTTACCATAATGTGTTTTTTTTTGTCTGTATACACGATAAGTTGTCAAAATAATGATTCGATCTTCTTCATCACTATCTTTTTTACTGTGAAAGTGAATCAAGTACGTACTTTTGAGAGGTCATCATTGAAAATTGGCAAAAGTTTTTAAAAATAGCCGGGAAAAATAAAAATAAAATTAAGAAAAAACGGACATTTTTTACGCAAAACTGGTTTTTTGGCGTAAATTAAAAAAAAATGACTAAATATATGAAATTTTCACTAAATATTTATATAACCATTTTTTATATACAATAACATTTTCAATATATATCGATTATTTTTGAGCTATTTATAGGCATATTAAATTTTCAGGTGTTTTTTACTTTTTTTTATTATTGTCGATAAATTATTTTTCAATCGGTCAAAACACTTTGAAATTAGACATTAGATTTTTTTATTTTATTGTAATTCAAAAAGGAATGACCATAGACTTATGAAATGTTCACCAAATATTTAGATAATTATCTATACACCAAAAAATTTAAAAAATATTTTGACAATTTTTGAGCTAATTATAGAACTAAAGTATTTTCGGTTTTCTTAAATTTGTTTTCTATAAAGATAGTTTAGAAAATTTTTGTTGGGTCACAAAGCTTGAAAATTTAATACAAGGTTTTTCTTTAATTATTATGATAGAAGATCAAAAATATTAAAAATACAACAGCATAAATTGTAAGCATTTTTTATAAGCGTTTAAACTTCAAACTTTGACAAAAATTCACCATGGAACAAAATTGTTTTGTAGTTAAAAACTTATAAAATGTTTAGTTTTTATAGTTAATCATTGAAAATTTAAAACAAGATTTTTCATAAAAATTTAATAGTGTAACCAAAAAATCAAAAAAAATATTAACACGGCTGTTTTTTATAAACATTTTAAGTTCAAATTAAGACATCAAAATATTGAACATTTTGAACAAATTTTTTACAATTTTCAAATTATTTTGTGATTAAAAATGTATAAAATTGTTCAAATTTTATAGCTAAGAATTAAAAATTTAAAACAATGTTTCTCATAAATTGTTCTAAATGCAGTTTTAAAAATATAGATAATATAAGATACAAAGGTACACTTTTTTTTAAGCATTTAAAGTTCAAATTTCGACCAAAATTCATCAAAACCTCAAATGTTTACAAATTACTTTGTAGTTAAAAATTTTAAAAAATATTAGTTTTTATATCTAAAGATTGAAAATTTAGAACAAAATTTTTTATAAGTATTCAATACATAGTGTAACTAAAAAATCAAAAAAATAAATTTACATAGTTAATTTTTACCAACAATTTAAGTTCAAATTTGAACAAAATTAGATATTTTAATGAAGAATAACAATGCTAGTTATTTCGTTATAATTTAAAAATACTTTTCGTGAATATTTGAAACTTTTAAAGTATATTATTATATTTTATACACTCAATTAAATTTTCAAATACAATGTTTTCTGCAAAAACTAATTTAATCTACTGTATTATTAATAGTAAAATAAAACGTGATAACAATTTTAAATTAAATGTTTATAAAAAATTAAGTTACTTTCATGTAAAATTTTTTTTTGTTTTATTTAGAAAAACTTGGAGATATCTTTTATTAAACTTTTAAATATTAGCTATGAAAAGAAAATTTTTTATGGATTTCTAACTGAAATATAATTTTCAAATTTTTAGGATTTCGATAAAGTTTATCAAAATTATAAAAAATTATCGTGATTTGCGTTAAATTTTTTTTTTTTTTTTGATCACACAAATAATAACTTTTAAGGAACTTTATTATAAATTTGAAAAGTCTTAGGTATAAATATGAAAAATTTTATGATTTTTAACTACGAATTAATTTGCTAATTTTTGTGATTTTGACGATTTTTGTAAAAATTTTAACTTTAAAAACTAATAAAAAAAATTCGTGAGTACATATATTTGATCTTTTTTAATTTATGCACAAATTTATAAGAAACTTTGAATAATATTTTCAAAATTTTTGATCAAGGAAAAGTTTTATAGTTTTAAAAATTTTAACAAGTAAATAAAATGCGAATACAAACATTTAGTTAAAATATAAAATATTAATGGTTATTTGTTTTTAAGTTACACTAAAAATATAATATCGATTTAGTCTAAAAATAATTTTGCATAAAAATACTTGATTTTCCTTAATTTTATTTTTATTTTTCGGATAATATTAAAAAAAAGTACTTAACCAGATAAAATTTGCTACTAGAAACTACACTTTATGTGTAAAATAAACGCATTGTTTCAACTATAATATATTATGTATACGGACATAAAAAAATATACATCTCTCCCCTCAGGATTAAATATTAAAAATATTTAATATATTTAGGTGTAACGTTTTCTTGTTTCAACAAACAAATAAACCTATTATATGATTATCCTAAAAATAAGGTAAAACACACAAAATTATTTTGGACAAATTTCCTTATCACTTAAAAAAAAATTAAATTGATACATTTGACATTAACCTGTGGATTCATTTTTTTAATCTTTATAATTGTTTCTCAAATATTGATTATCTAAGGAAAATCGTTAGTAGTTGAAAAAACAATACTTTAGGATGTTAGAAAAATATTCAAAAATGAATAAAATCTGTATTTTTATTCATAGCTGACACTGTTTAAAAAATATCAACAATGGAAATGTCTGCACTTCTGGTATAAATTTATTTCATGGAAAAAGTACAATCGCACACGTCAAGAATTACAAGTTCCCCTGACAGTATTTCTTTTATGTACTCCACTACGGGACACGTCGTTACAAATATCCGAAGTTATTAACGAAATAATGAAAATTTGTTTGTATGATGGTTCTGTTACTGAAGAAAATACTCTCCAACAATTTAAAGAACAGCAGGTTAGTAAGAAGTTCGCACTCAGTGGTGTTATAGATGTGGGGACTATTGAATCAATTTTTGATTTATTTTATTGTACTTATAGAATAATTATATTAAAAGTTATTTGTATTTGTTTAATGCCAAATCTCTAGTGCAATCCTAATATTTTTTCCAATAAGTAACATCATCCAATTGCATCGTCATCAAATCTAATGCAATTGTTTGTGGTCGATAGTGATATCGAATAAATATTAAATCACTTAAGTAGATCCAAAGAATATTCTAGATCAGTGGTCTCCAACCTACGGCCTGCAAAATTATGTTTTGAAAATAAATAAAAAAATATGTTTAAAAATAAATAATAAACTCATTAAGTAACGTAACTTACTAGTATCACGATAAAACAAATTTTGAATTATAAAAATAAAATTTAAATAAATATTCATTTTTCTAAATAAATCTTATCTATTTTAATCTATTCTTCATTACCTCTCTATTACTCGAAAAAAATTTGGTCTGCGATGCCAAAGCGTATCTCAGTTTTGGTCCGCCATAAAAAAAAGGCCGGAGACTCTTATTCTAGATGAATAAATTAATTCTAAAACTAAGAGCAACGTATTGATCATTATTCATTAGTGACATTTTTTTCGTGTTATTAATAATATACATAAAACATAATACATATATTATAGTATATAATATATTTTTTTTAAGCAATGTCATTTTTTGCTGTTGTTTTAAAGCGTAGCTGCATAATAGTTGAAAATGCATCTTAAAAAATCCTAGTTAGAGATTATTTATATGACATTTTCAATATGCATTTTTCTACATTTTAACTTTTAAGGTATTTTTCAAATATTTTAGAACGTTTTTTATAGTTTATTTTTAAAGCAAAAGTAAATTGTAATCCAACATCTATTTTAATAAAAACCAGCAAATTGGTAGAGGTAGTGTCAATTGTGTAGTAAATATGCAATATTCATCGTCTACCGTTACGTATAAACGAATAATTAAAGAAGCGATAAAAATACTTCTATTTTAAATTATAAAAAATGCATTAATATACAATTTTCTATTATATCATTTTATAAACTGTAAGAAATAAATTTTTAAAAGCATTTTTATCTTTTAAGATTGATGTAAGATATTTTTGTATTTTTTTTTTTTAGATAGTTTAGGTTATTTAATTCCAGCCCTATCGATTACTACTATTTTTAACAAAATAAATTAGAAAACATCAAGTATGGTATTCATTTTATTAATTTGTTCTTATTACAAAATATTTCCATGACCTTGATAGCCTTTATTACTGATCACACTCTTAATTATACATGTATATTTAATACCAATATTTTATTTTTGTGCGTGACGTTTTTAGATGAAGAGCACTATCACAGCCATTAAGACCTTGAATGATTTTCGTTTGACAATTAAAAGATTGATGTTGGTCGCATGCGACGAAGTACTGAAAGAAACTGGGTTTTCTGTTGACGACACAGAATTTAATAATAATGAAGAAACTTCTGACTTAGACATTATACTATATAACATGCCGTTCGGACGGCAGAGGTCCAAGCTGAAAGTTTGCAAGAGAATATGCCGTTTTATTACGTGTATTGATTTCTTTTTACAATCAAATTTACACAAGTTCGTCCAAAAACAAATCATAAAGTTTGAGTCAGATGTGTACAAGCACTACAAATATATTCCTACTGATGATTTACTAACAGGAATCGACGTTGAAGCCATACTAGAAAGTGATAGGTCTTTAGATGACCCCAAGGTATCAAACAGACGATCTCTTACTTCTGTTTGATGACATAATATTTTATTTATTCTGACTTTTACTATTGTTATCCCATTAGTCTCCACTGTTCATATTCGAAGTTTACTTAACGAAAACAGGTGTCGAATTCAATTACTCCCTTAACGATTACATCACGTACGTATCGTTTTTAATGGAAAACTGGCAAACGAAGATGGTTACTCACTTTACTCCACTCCTGAATGATATCGATTTCAACACTTTTATTCGGTAAGTCTTATAGGTATGATATTGTAAAATACTTTCGATATCTATAATATATCGCTCAAATCAATTATGATAACAATTGTCATAGGCCCTCGATCTGTGGTAAAACAACTGATCAGCTATGCGGCGATGGACCATCATTACAGTTTTTGTTTGATATCGATGAAGAATACAAAAGTACTACAAAACAGATATTGAATTATATCAGTATAAACTTTGAAGCAGTTTGTAAGTATTTAGGACGAGTGGAATACGTTTACAATATCTATAGAGAAAATGAAAATTTGGATCGAGGAATTATCCAAAACGAAACCAGTAACCTAACTTTACTAAGCGGAGGCTCTTGCATCAGATGCATCAGAATGAGTATTTTTTTTTTTTACAGGCTTAACGAAGTTTCGAAAAATGTTAGAGAAATACAGAAAGCAACTATACGATGTGAATAAAATAAATTCTAGTCAAATGATAGGCATGTTCAATTTAAAATTCCATAAATTGAAAAATATTGTTAGACCTACCTGTAATTTATTATTAGAACTAGTAGAGCAGTCACTAGTCAAGTATGTTATAATAACATAAGAAAATATTAATAGATTGGTTATATTTGATAATTAATTGAATTATATAGAGTAGCAAAACAATTGGTAAAAGAACTATTAATTGAAATAAATGAATCCCTCAAATACCTCTACACTACTCCATCTAACGCCGCACAATATGTAGAATATAAAAAGTTTTTACAAACATATTCTAAAAGGGTTAGCATTTAAATAAATTACTATTAACGCATGAGAACTTAAAAATATGTTTATAAAATTAAGCATGTGTTTTCTATTTTAGTTGGATGAATTAGATATTAAACTAAATTATATTAAGGAACTCTATGAATTAGCTGAAGAATTTGAAATACCTATTACTGAAGAGGATACTAATAATTATGATGTTCATAATATTTTTATCATAACTAAATTAATAATTTAAAAATATTTATGTATCAATAATATTTATTTATAGAAATTCTCAGAAGAGCTCACTACTTTGCAAATAGCATTTGAAGACATTTATAATGATCAGGATAATCTCGTTGATGATTTCATAAATACAATTGATTCTCAAATAATAGACATGCTTCGAGAAGTAGAACAAATATATATTGAAGCTCAGGTAATAATAATCTAAATTACATATGTATTGTTTTATTTTTAAATTATTTTTTTAGGAGCCATGGTTAACTGATATTAATTCAGATGCGGAGCATGTATTAAGTACATTATCTCTTCTTAGTGATCAATTAGCAGAACTTCAAACAGTATCAAACTTGTATAAGTCTTATCAGCGTTATTTTCGCGTGGAAATGACAAAATTTGATATTCTGAGAGAAGCGAGTGAAGCTGTGAGACTCAGAATATTGCTTAGAGAGAGTTTATCTGAATGGGAAAAAAAAATGTATGTTTGGGAAACAGACAATTTTCATAATTTAGATGTAGAACAAATGAATACGTTTTTAGCACTAAATTTAAAATATATTGTGCAATTTACAAAAAATATTCCTGAATGTGAACTCATAAATCTTATTAATGGAAAAATACAGTCTTTTAAAATGAAAATGTCCATCATAGCAATGTTAAGAAATCCGAATCTTAAGAATTATCATTGGGCAAAAATTGAGCAGATACTTGGGACGAAATTCCCAATTAATCAGACGCTTACTCTTAAAATACTTGAAGAGTTAGACGTGTTCAGTCATGGTACTGAGATAATGGAAGTTTCTGGACAGGCAAGTTCTGAAGCAACTTTAGAGGCAATATTGAAAAAAATTGAAGATTCTTGGAAAATAGTAGATTTAATTATACTTCCCTATAAAAATACACATGATATATTTATACTTGGTTCATTGGAGGAAGTTCAGTTAACATTAGAAGAAGCAAATATAAATTTGAATACTCTTATTTCATCCAAACATGTAGTTATGATAAGATCAAGAGTTGAAGAATGGATAAATTCCATGAATATTATGAATGACGTTCTAGTAAGTAATTTATTAATTATATTTTATATGAATTTGATATCTTATAAATCTATTAATGAAACAAATATTAAAAAAAAAATTTTCTCTATAGACGGAATGGATAATGTGTCAAAATAATTGGATTTATTTAGAATCAATATTTTCTGCTCCTGACATACAAAGACAGCTTCCGAATGAAGCTTTATTGTTTAGTCAAGTAAATAGTTCTTGGAAGGCTATAATGATAAAAGCTGAAAAAAATCCTTTGGCTATAAGCATTTGTACCGATACTGATCTCTTGAAAACTCTTAAAATAAATAATCAACAATTAGAACAAATCATGTTATATTTAGAAGCATATTTAGAATCAAAGAGAGTTATATTTCCACGGTTTTATTTCTTGTCAAATGATGAACTCATAGAAATAATTGCTCAAGCACGGAATACTAGAGCTGTACAGCCACACATGAACAAATGTTTCGACGCTATTTGGAGAATACAATTTAAAAACGACGATAAAGAAGGAAACCCATTAACTCCAGATAAAGAAGATAGTTCACCTACCAACATTATTTCCATGATATCTCCTGAAAGGGAAATCATAAAATTTGCATCACAAGTTAAAGCAACTGAGAGCGTTGAATTTTGGCTAACGAAGGTAGAGAAGGAGATGGTAAATACATTGCAGACGTTCATGTTCATAGCTATGGAAGATTATGACAATACTCTTAGAGAAAAATGGGTTTTGTCACACGCTGCTCAGGTTGCAATATTAACAATTTAACATAAGTCAAACTATTGAGAATTTAATTAATTTTTTTTTTTAGTTAATAATTGTGGTATCTCAGATGATGTGGTGTCGTGAGGTTCATAAAATCCTTAAGCTTGATTCTAATATACAAGAAAAAATGGTTGAATTTGAACAAAAATGTTTTAAATTAAGTATCTTTGCCAATAAGTCAAATTTATATCATTTTCTAGGACTAATAAGATTATTTATTATTTTAGGATCTGAATAATTTAGCAGCTATGGTTCGAGGACGTTTAACTACACTTCAACGTTCCATAATCTGCGCATTAATTACGATCGATGTTCATGCGAGAGATATAATATCAATTATGGTAATCCGTAAAATTAACAGTGATTTAAATTTTGAATGGTTAAAACAGCTTCGTTATTATTGGGATACTGTGGATAATTGTGTTGCATACATGGCCAATGCTCGTTGGCTATATGCATTTGAATACCTGGGTGCATCTCCTAGATTGGTGATCACACCATTAACTGACAAATGTTACTTATGCTTGATGGGTGCACTTCAGTTAAATTTAGGCGGTGCACCTGCTGGACCTGCGGGAACTGGAAAGACTGAAACAACCAAGGACCTTGCAAAAGCATTAGCTACACAATGTGTTGTGTTTAACTGTTCTGATGGTTTAGATTATAAGGTGAAAAATACATGGGCCAAAAAAAAAAGCTATACGGAATAAAATTAACAATTATTTTTGTAGATGATGGGTAAATTCTTTTCTGGCTTGGCTCAATCTGGAGCGTGGTGTTGTTTTGATGAATTTAACCGCATTGAAATTGAAGTGTTATCTGTCATCGCGCAACAATTGATTACTATTATGAATGCAAAATTGATAAATGCCACTAAATTTATATTTGAAGGTCGGGAGATTAAACTTGTGAAAACTTGTGCAGCATTTATAACTATGAATCCAGGATATGCCGGAAGAAGTGAATTACCCGACAATTTACAAGCTTTATTTAGACCTATGGCAATGATGGTACCAGACTATGGTTTAATTGCTGAGGTTATATTATATTCTGAAGGTTTTGAGTCATCAAAAATGTTGTCTCAGAAAATGGTAAAAATGTATAAATTGTGTAGTGAACAGCTTTCTATTCAGGATCACTATGATTTTGGAATGAGGTAATCTAATTTTTTATATTTTCAACGTAATACTTATAACCACGAATTTTTTCTGTTATCAAGGGCTGTAAAAAGTGTTTTGGTAATGGCAGGTTCATTAAAACGACAAAATCCTTTCATCAACGAAGATTTAGTATTAATTAGAGCTTTAAGAGATAGCAATTTGCCAAAATTCCTAAAAGATGACGCTATACTATTCCAAGTAAACATAGAATTATTCGTATGACGTGTAAAATCATAATTTTAACTATAACATTATTTATATATTTAGGGTATATTAAACGACCTATTTCCTGGAATTGTTTTACCAGAACAAGATAATGAAATGTTCCTATCCACAGCCAAAAGTGTTATGGAAAATTATGGCTATCAAATTGAAGAGTGTACTTATGTTAAAGTTAAACAGTTATTAGAGACAATCATTGTACGACATGGTATCATGACCGTTGGTCCGACGGGTGGTGGAAAGACCACCGTTTTAAAAATACTTAGTAGAACATTAACAGAGCTTTATAATAATAAAATAGAAGAACAATATTATAAACCCGTGAAAATATACCAACTAAATCCTAAAGCTATAACTATGAGTGAACTTTACGGTGAAGTAAATCTCCTTACAATGGAATGGAGGGATGGATTACTCGGAAAGTTTGTAAGAGAAACAGTTCAAACAACAAAAGAAATATTTCAATGGGTAGTGTGTGATGGCCCTGTTGATGCAATATGGATCGAAAACCTTAATACAGTACTTGATGATAATAAGATCTTATGTCTAGCCAATTCAGAGCGCATCAAATTGAACTCTTGGGTATGGTCTATAAAAAAATTGTTGCTTTTAAAATAATTCAATATAATAATATTGTAATTTATGATTCTCAGGTTAGAATGATTTTTGAAGTTGGTGACTTGTCACAAGCGTCGCCTGCGACAGTTAGTAGATGTGGAATGGTTTACATTGACGCAGCTGCACTGGGATGGTTGCCATACGTACGCTCGTGGATAAATAAGTTGAAAAATGACGCCATTCAAAATAGCTCAGAAATAAAAAAATATCTGTTAACACTTTTCGAAACTTATGTCTCTGAAGGTTTTTCATTTATTGACAAGCATTGTTTGGCTCCCATTAAACAGGTATAATTCTACAAAAACTAAATTTCTATGAAAATAATATAAACCTATGTTAACCTAACCTAACACAAATACATTTTTAAATACTATTTTAGGTTGAAATTAGTAAAGCGACTATGATGTGTACTATTATGGAATCGCTATTCACCGACCCTAATAGTTTTGATGTAGAAACAGAAAATTCAAAAGTTCAGAATTATATTTGCAAATCGTTTATATTTTCGTATTTATGGTCATTAGGATCAAATTTAGTCGATTCTTCACAAAATAAATTTGAAAATTTAGTTTTCAACCAATTTGAAAACCACTCCGAATTTCCAATTTCACCTGGAATCAAATTGTTTGATGTGTATCTAAACACACTAAATAAAACATTTGAAAACTGGGATTCCATAGTTCCAAAATTTGTATATAATGTAAATACACCTTATTTTGAGTTACTAGTACCTACAGTAGATAGCATTCGATATGCATATGTAATGCAAAAGCTAGTGCAAATGAACCAACCAGTAATGCTAACAGGGATAACAGGTAAAGAAATATTAAATTTGACTAAATTATAGCTCTTGTTACTAATAAAATAATTATATAACTATGTAATTATTATAGGGGTGGGAAAAACATCAGTTGCAAATTTAGTCATACAAAATTTGGCAACCACAGATCAATGGATAGCCGGAATAATAAATTTTTCTGCACAAACTAGTAGTAATAGGACTCAAGAAATATTAGAATCAAAATTGGTAAAGAAAAAACGAAATCTTTTTGGTGCACCGGGAAATAAACGTTTAGCGATTTTCATTGATGATGTCAATATGCCGAAACCTGAAGTATATGGAGCTCAACCACCTATTGAGTTACTAAGACAACTTTTGGATTCTGGTGGCATATATGATCGAGATAAGTTGGATTGGAAGTATATTGAAAACGTAATATTATGTACTATTTGTGCACCTCCGGGTGGAGGTAGAAATCCATTAACTCCAAGATTTACAAGACATTTTTCCATGATGTTCATACCAACTACAAGCGAAAACGCTATGAGAACTATATTTACATCCATTTTGAATGGTTTTCTTGAAGAATTTCCGCCAATTATAGCTAATTCGTGTCCAAAAATAGTAGAAGCTAGTATTGAAGTATATTTACGTATTTCAGAAGATCTATTACCTACTCCAGCAAAGTCACATTATGTATTTAATCTCAGAGATTTGTCTAAGACCATACAAGGAGTATTACAAGCGGATTTTGTCACAATACCAGATCGAAAACATTTATTTAGGTATTTTGTTGTCATAACTCATATATTATTATAAATTGTAATTATCTTCCTTACAGACTATGGTATCATGAAACATTGCGTGTGTACCACGATCGTTTAGTTTGTCAAGAAGATAGATCATATTTTCACAATCTTCTTCAAAACGTGTGCATGCGTTATTTCGAAATAAAAGTCTTGGAATTTTCTAAATCTGACACAAATTTAACACGGCCACCTATGTTAGTATTTGGTGATTTCATGAATCCAAGTTCCAATGAGAATCGAATTTACGAAGAAATAACTGATATTAATAAATTAAAAAAAGTGTTGACTGAAAATTTAATGGATTTTAATATGGTATATAATAAAGACATGAAAATCATATTTTTTATGGATGCCATCGAGCACATAACACGTATAGCAAGGATATTGAGATCTGAAAGAGGAAATGCTTTACTTGTTGGAGTTAGTGGTATGGGCAAACAATCATTGACTAAATTGTCATCACATCTTAATGATTACAAGTACGTATTATACAAAAAAACACGAAAAACAATATGAATATAAATATTCAATTTTAAAGTATTTCATATTGCATGTTTAGATGTTTTCAAATAGAGTTAACAAAATCGTATGACTATGCTGCCTTCCACGAAGATTTAGTTAATCTTTATTATAAAACTGGTGCAAAACTCGAAGACACAACGTTCTTATTAACAGATAATCAAATTGTACAAGAAGTATTTTTGGAAGATATAAACAATATTTTAAACTCTGGTAAATTATTTAAAATCAATATTAAAATTAATTATGAGTTAAAATACACATTTAATAATTTATATTTAAGGCGAAGTACCAAATCTATTGAAACACGATGACCTGGAGAAGGTCATTATTGCTTGTCGACCAGCAGCAATAGAATCGGGAATCAGTAGTGAAAATCGTGATGCAATATTCAGATACTTTATACAGCGTGTACGCTCTAAACTTCATCTTGTAATATCTATGAGCCCGATTGGTGATGCGTTTAGACGAAGATGCCGTTTGTTTCCTTCATTAGTAAATAACTCAACGATAGATTGGTTTGATGACTGGCCTAAAGAAGCTCTTTTATCTGTAGCTTATAACAGCTTAGAGAAGTTTTCACAAACAGAAAATTTAAACTTTATTGACAATTTAACAAACATTTGTAACAATATGTATGAATCAGTTAGTGAAGCAACAAAAAAATTTTACGATCAAATGAGAAGATATTACTATGTAACACCAAAAAGTTACTTGGAATTTTTAAAATTGTACTTGAAAATGCATGAATTTCAAACCAATAAGATCATAAATGAATCTGACCGTATTTCAAAAGGGTTGGGAAAACTGTATGAAACATTCAATATGGTAGGAGAGATGAAAAAGAAATTAAAAGCAATGGAACCTGTACTTTTTGAGAAAAACGAAGCTTCATTAAAATTAATGAAAAATCTAACAATTGAAAAAGCAAGCGTTGATAAAGTGCGAGAAGTAGTACTTATTGAAGAATCAGCAGTGAAAATTAAAGCTGATGCTGCACAAGCAATTGCTGAAGACGCACAAAAAGATTTAGCCTTAGCTATGCCGGCAATGATAGCAG
This sequence comes from Pentalonia nigronervosa, assembly GCA_014851325.1. Lineage (NCBI taxonomy): Eukaryota > Metazoa > Arthropoda > Insecta > Hemiptera > Aphididae > Pentalonia > Pentalonia nigronervosa. Next base: position 11,049 of record JACXSJ010000124.1, on the reverse strand, counting down.
CAAAAGCAGCTTTAGAAGCTCTAAACAAAAAAGATATAAATGAACTTAGAGTGTTCAATAAGCCTCCTAAACTTGTTCATACTGTTATGGAAGCCGTATGTCTATTGTTGGAGAAAAAGTAATTGATAAATAATGTTATGATAAGTATAGGAGGTACATAATTGTTATATTTACGTATTTTTAATTAGAACTGATTGGACTTCAGCTAAAATAGTATTAGGGGATAGCAATTTCCTAAAAACTTTACAAGAATATGATACAGATAACATATCAGACAAAATGATTAAACAACTCAAACCTTATATAGATCATCCAGATTTCGTTCCGAAAACAGTAGCTTATCAATCCGAAGTGGCCAAATCTATGTGTATGTGGGTTCGAGCCGTGTATAGTTATTCTTTAATATTTCGAGTAGTAGAACCAAAAAGAAAAAAGTAAGTGATAAAATTGTTTAATTATATTTACAAAGTGACATAACATGTACTAAGTCCTTAAACAGTAGATCTTTAGATAAATGGCTGTCACAACATAATTACCTATCCATAGTTATTACTTATTACAACATAAAAATTATCTACAGTATTAATTTCAGATGTTAATACAGTTTAAATTACAATATCAAAATTTTAAATATAAATAGTTACAGAAAATAAAAAAAAAATGTAGTTATTATATTTTCATAATTTATTATAATAATATATTGTACTTTTGTTTTACTTATATTTTAATATTTGGTTAGAAATACACTGTTAAGTATTAAATATAGAATTTAAACCCTATAAATTAATAAATAATAATAATAATAATAGTAATAATAAAAAATCTAAAATATTTAAATAAGCGGTTGTTAAGATATTTTTGTTTTAATTAAATTACTAATGTAATTATTTGGTAAAGTCATTACAATCTTTATATTATTTAATTTATATTATAATAAATCATTTGTATTGAGTATTAAAATTAATTTTAATTTTAAACTTTTTAATTTTTTATTAAAAATGTAAAATCTGGAAAATTGCAAAATCAATTTAAAAATGTTTTTAATTTTAAATATACATGTAATAAAAGTGATTCATTAAAACTTAAAAATTGATAAATACAATTAAAAATCATTTGAAATGATTTCTATAATGCTATTTATCAAATTATAAAAACATAAATATAGTGTTAATATATCTATTAGTATTTATTAATTTTTTATATTATGTCACATAGTAATTTATAGTTTTAGATTCTAAACGGAGTGATGGATGTATTAATTTTAAAATAGTATGTGGTAATTTTTATGGAAGAAAACCTTATGAAACAGTAAAAATCCTTTAATTTTTAACGTTGAGGGTAGTTTTTGATAGCAAACTGTATCTGATTGGCATTTTGGGGAGTTAAAAGTAAAAAATTTTCAATACTTTTCTGAATAACTAGGAAAAACAAAAAATTAAAATTAAAAAAAAAACAAGAATTTTTACGCAAAATCAATTTTCAAGAAATTTATATTATTTTTTGATGAAACTTAAAAACGCATCACGATAGATACTTTAAATTTACACGAAACATCTATAATAAGATTGTACATTCTATATATGATAAACATTTTTAAATATTTTGACGCTTTTTAAGCTTTTTATATGACAAAATTCATCAAAATCATGAAAATTTGTTAAAAAAATAGAAATTTTACTTTTGTATCTAAGATCTAAAAATATCTTACAAGTTTTTCAACCAATAACAAAAAATAAGTCTTATTAATGTGTTATGAATGTACACATTGCATATTCACGTGTAAATTTACTTTTTCTTTTCGGTCAAATGTTGATATTTTTTTGAAATTTAAGAACAAAAAACTGTGAATACTAGAAATTTTCAACAAATAATTCTCTATACAATATAAAATTTTAAATAATAAATAAATATTTAAATCAAAATATTTTGACTTTTTTAAGAAATGTCATTTAGTCAATTTTGATTTTAGAGCTATGGTAAAAAGGACCCAATTGACTTAAAAAATGTCAGTCTATCTAAATCTGTTGTTAAAAGTTAGTGTTGCTATTTAAAAAAAATGCAAGTTGTGTTACTCATGCGCACAATAAAATTATTAAAAATTTGAAAATCATCAAAAAATATGTATTTAGGCATTCCCTCTCTCCTTCCGAAAACCATATATCAATCCGATGTTACTGGACAGAATTATTTAGTGTTACCTTTAGAAGGAATTACATTGTATATGAAAATATTTTTAATTTTTATTCTAAAAATATCGATACAAATATTTTGCCGAATTAAATTTTTATATTTTAAATTTTAGACAACAAGAAGCTGAAGATGAACTTAATATTGTTTTAACAGAACTAAAATCAAAACAACAAATGTTAGCTGACGTCCAAGCCCGTCTAAAAAAACTTGAAGATACTTATGATCAGAGTGTTTCGGAAAAAAACAAACTTGAATTGAACATAAGTAAAACACAATTGCGATTAAACAGATCGGATTTACTTGTTGAAGCTTTGAGTGACGAACAACTAAGATGGGAAAATAATATACAAGTATTTTGTTACATACTTTAACGTTAACTTTTATACATTAATGTTCTACGTTCTACTTAGATGCTTTCTCAGAGTCTATTGACGGTGACTGGTGACACAATAATAGCAGCCGGAAGTATTAACTATTTGGGGCCTTTTACTGACGAGTACCGTAAAGATATAACCCATTTGTGGTTACAACAATTGGCACTTTATGAAATAAAACATTCAGCAAATTACTCATTAAGCTCTGTACTAATCGATTCGTTTGAGTTACGTTCATGGAATATGTGTGGCCTCCCTAGGGATTTGGTGTCAACGGACAGTGCAATAATCGTAACCAGAGCAAGTCGATGGCCACTGATGATAGATCCCCAAGAACAGGCAAATAAATGGATTAAGGCCTTAGAAATAGACAATTCGCTGAGAACATGTAAAAGTACGGATTCAGATGTCATGAACATAATCGTTGATGCGGTAAGACTGGGGTACACGGTTTTGATCGAAGGTCTCGAAGAACGCATTGATCCCACATTAAGGCCTATATTGGAGAATATAACATTTTCAAGAGTACCTAACTTAATTAGATAAACATACAGGTTTTTTCCGAATGGTAAAATATTATCAATTGTTATCATTAGGGTGGACGGTTGTTAATGCGCATTGGTAATACTGACATAGAATATGACGATCACTTCAGATTCTACATGACAACCAAAATGTCTAATCCACATTATTTACCAGATATATGTATACAAGTTACGCTAGTTAATTTTACTGTAACACCTTCGGGCTTAGAAGATCAGTTATTAGTGTAAATAATACTAAAAATTTTTAAAAACATTAATATTTTTAAATTAATTATAATGTTAATTTTTCTAGAGATGTGGTGCGATTAGAAATGCCCGATTTAGAAGAAAAGCGGACTCAAACAATTGTGAGTATAAACGATGATAATAATTTATTAAAAGAAATGGAAGACAAAACGTTGAGAATGCTCAATATGTCAAAAGGAAATATATTGGACGATGAAGAACTTATCGAAACACTTAATAACAGCAAAGTAGGACTAAGTAAATATTCACACTTCCTAAACATTTTTATTATTGAAATTCAATTTTTAGGAGACGTCTGTTATCATTGCTGGACGTCTCATTGATGCTGAAGAAACAGAACAAAACATCGGTATCGCACGTGAAAGTTATCGAGCGGTAGCTAATCGAGGATCATGCCTTTATTTTGTTGTGGCTCAGCTTTCTGAAATTGACACTATGTATCAATTTTCATTAAATTATTTCAATTCCGTAAGTAATAATAAAACGCAGTGCTGTATTTTATCTGTAAACATCATTGTTTAAATTTAGATATTTTGCAATGTAATAAAGAATAGTAACAAAAAAATAAGAATAGATGTTAAAATGTCCACTATGATTGAAGATATCACCAGGGCTGTTTACACAAATGTTTCTAGGGGCCTGTTTGAACGCCATAAATTAATATTTAGTTTCTTGGTCAGCATCAGCATAAATTTACAATCGGAAAAAATCACAAATACCCAATGGAACTTTTTGTTACGTGGGCCTGTAGGAAAAATAAAAAGAAAAATGACGATTAAACCAGAGGTATCTGCATTGACAGAGAACATTTGGAAAACTATAAACTATATGTCTGAAGTATTTTCTACATTTAAACTTCTTCCTCAAAACTGCACTGGACCAATACAAATCACACTAGGAGATTTTATTCAGGATATTCATTTAGATCACGAAAACAATGATGTTACAGTGAACTGGAATTTAAAATTAAATTCATTTGAAAAACTTATGATAATAAAAGCATTCACAGAAGAAAAATTGATTTTCGCAATTACTAATTACATTAGCACTGAACTTGGAAAAACGTTTATCGAAAGTCCAGGAGTTTCGCTTCATTTATTATATAATGATACGTCTTCGACCATACCATTAATTTTCATACTTAGTCCTGGTTCAGATCCATTTGTAGGGTTCCAAAAGTTTGCAACAGAATTCGGAATGATAGATAAGTTACGTGCAATATCTTTGGGTCAGGGTCAAGGACCTATTGCAGAAAAACTTATAAAAAATGGCCAAAATGAAGGCCACTGGATATTTTTGCAAGTAATAAGCGTATACTGTTGTATAATTTAATAACAAATAAGTGCATCGTGTTTAAAATTTTATTTTCAGAATTGTCATTTAGCATCATCGTGGATGCTTCATATGGAAAATTTAGTTCAAAATCTAATCGAAAATCCATCAAATATTAAACCTGAGTTTAGACTATTTTTAAGTTCGATGCCATCAAAAAGTTTTCCTACATTCGTCCTACAAAATTCATTGAAAGTTACAAACGAACCACCAAAAGGCCTTAGGGCAAATATGAAAAGATCGTTTACAGATATAAATAGCGATTTCTTCGAAAACAATGGTAAATATGGATATTTTTATTTTAAATGAAATATCTAATACCGTCATGTAATAAATCGCCCAATAGAATTCAGCTCTGATTGGCGAAAAATGGTATTCGGGCTGTGTTTTTTCCACGCTATCATATTGGAAAGAAAGAAATTCGGGTCGCTTGGATGGAACATAGCATACTCGTTTACTGATAGTGACCGTGAATGCGCTATGCTATTGTTGCATATGTATTGTTTATCTGCAAAAGAAATACCGTGGGATGCTTTACAGTACATTATTGGTGAAATAAATTATGGTGGCAGAGTTACCGATTCTTGGGATCAAATAACGTTGAAAACGGTACTTTTAAATTTCTTCGGTCCTAACACTCTTGAACCGGGTAATACAAATAACAATTTGATATTATGTATTAAAATCAATAAATTGATATACGACTACATCATATTTTTCAGGCTATAAGTACTCCAAATCAGGTATTTATTATTGTCCAGAAAGGGTGAAATGCACCACTATTGATAAGTATCAGTTATTTATTGATAACCTACCGATAATCGAAGAACCAGATATATTCGGAATGCACGAAAATGCGAACATAGCTTATCAAGTACTTAAAAAATTTAATTTTAAACCAAAACATTTTATTTTTACATATTGCTATGTAATACGTATAATATTTATATTTGTATCATATTAGTTTGTAATTATTCCATTTATCAGACTAAAGAAACACAAGAGACACTATTAACAATCATTGAAGTATATCCAAAATCACTAACAGGCACTGTTGATAAATCGGACGATGATATCGTTATGGAAATGACCATTGATATTTCCGAAAGACTCATGAATTTCATAGACTTGAGTGAAGCTCATTTTACCATAATGAATATGGACAATAAAGGAAGATTGCCTTCATTATCGACAGTACTATCACAGGAAATCGAACGATTTAATAAATTACTTGACATCATTCATAGTTCGTTAAATGACTTACGTAAGGCGATCAAGGGGTTCGTGGTAATGTCTGCAGATTTAGAAGGAGTTTACTTATCATTCATGAACAACATGGTAGTATACAGAACCTATACATTTTTCAATAATTTCAAATATGTCTCAGACATATAATAAATTCTTAAAAATGCTACAGGTACCGAAAATATGGCTGAACAAAGCATACCCCTCGTTGAAAACTCTAGGTAGTTGGGTTAAAGACTTGGCACTTAGACTAGATTTTATCAACGTAAGTGGTATCTGCGAATAACAGTTATATGAGAGTTATGTTAACTTGAAAATTCCAAAATATTTTAGATCTGGATGAAGTTTGGTAGTCCTCCTTCGTATTGGATATCAGGTTTGTATTTTCCACAAGGTTTCATGACTGGATGTCTACAGAGACATGCCAGAAAATATGCCATACCCATTGACAGTTTGAAAATTGATTTTGAGCTTACCCAAACCATTCTGGTACAAGAAGAAATCGCCGCTGTGCATGCGGCCACCGCGAAAGAAGACAACGACGCTTACAAAGGCCTAAAAAAATTGGAAGACGGCATTTACGTGCACGGTCTGTATCTAGACGCCGGGCGCATAGATTCCACCACTGGCCTTCTGGTCGATCCCATTCCGGGTAATAATCCAATTTGATAATCAAAAATTAAAAAAAAAATTAAACAAAATTAAACAATATTCAAGTATTATTTCTGATATTTCAAGGTGACCTATATCCTCCGCTGCCCGTTATACGATTAGTACCGACTGTCGATTTGGACGAACAAAGTTTAAGGTACAATTGCCCTCTCTATAAAACTGCAGCCAGAGCTGGAGTTCTTTCGACCACCGGACACAGTACTAATTTTGTAATTGCCGTATTGTTGCCGACTGACTTTCCGAGGACTTATTGGACCCTCAAGGGCACCGCTCTTATCACACAACTAACAAATTGATTGTTGCCATTGTGTAGTATACTGTTTTCATATTGCGTTTCTTTACTTTAAACACGCAACAAATTTTATGTATATTATCATTTTGTTTTATTCGCATGTCATAAATTATTAATCATGTAATATTATAATTGATTTTTTCACGATGACCTCGTATTATATGCTCTCGCAGAAGAAAAAACAAAAAAAAAGTCGTTTTAGTAGGTACATACGCCGTTAGTTGTTATTCAATGGTATAAAAATAAAAACAGCATTGACGTGTTGTGGTTTTAAATTTAATTGCAATAATTATGATAAATTATATTGTGTTCAAAATACAAACCATTGGGAGGAGGAGAAACGTAATAGCTTGCAAGTTGCAATTTGACAATTTGACATAATGCCGTAGATATTTTTTGATGGTTTTTTTGTTTAGTGTTAAGTCAATGGAAATTGCCTGTGTTCTACTTATTAGAGAGACTAATTTGTGTAGATAATTATTATGATTTTTTTGTATAGTTAGTTTTTCAATTATCATGATGGGCCATGAATTGCCTACCCAAGGCGCCGTCATAAGTGTTTATTTTAAGTGTCTATACTGTTAAGTTATCTATAAATCGTATATCTCTGATACGGTGTATCAGTGACACTGTAACAGATTAATACTAAAAGGTGAAATATTAAAAGATTTTTATGATCATAATTTTACAAGACACTTGTTGACAGTATTATATGTAGAGATGTAAGCCGGATAAATTTACTAAATGTATTTTTGCAGATAAATTTTTTTTACCTCAAAAATTAGTATGTGGCATCTAAATTAAATGTTTTAATGAGAACAATTTTCATAACATATCAATAGAATAGAATAGTTGATATAAAATGTGAAGCCACCAAACATTTAACCATAAAGTAATATTAGTACCTATTACTCTAAGCCATGAAGGAAAGCGTCATAAACCTATGTCTATGCTCTCTGATTATTTATCATACTATCAATTATTATCACTATTATTAATCAAGGCTGGGTATTAACGAGTTAAAAAGTTAAAGTTAAGTTAGATACTTATAACTAATTTACATAACAAGTTACTTCTTTTTAGAAGTAACTTTTAACTTAATGTTGTTAACAAATTTAATTGTTTTCTATGTTATACAGTAACTTATAAGTTAATTCATTTTGTTATCACATTAAGTTAATTTTTTCTTAAAACTACAGACTTAAAATATATTTTATAAAAAAAATTATAATAATTGGAATTATAAAATATTATTTAAAATTATAATGAGTAATAAATAATAATTTATAATAATTTATGTAATATTCCATATTCACAGAATATAATATATAAATATAATCAGAAAAGTTATGGGGGTCACTGTATCATTGAGAACAGCGAAATATAACTATTTATTTAGTATTCCATACATGTTAATAAACTCATTAATCATTATTCATTAATAATTAATAGTTAGGTAACTAGGTAATTAATTAAGCGTATTCTAATAATGAGTTTTAGAATTTAATTATTATAATTTTATATAGTTGTTGTTCATTAGGTAAACAAATACATATAAATAATTTAATTACTTAGTTGAATTTTATTGTTTAATTAAGTATTCAAGTATATAAATATTAAATACTTACAGTAATTTATTTCAATACATACATTTATTTAAAACATTTATTAAATTATTATGCTGTTTTTTTGCTTTAAAAAAAGAATAATTATTAATTTTTTAGAAAAAAAAAGTAACTCACTATTAATTAAATTAAGTTGCTTTTATTTTGTAATTAATTTGTAATTTTAACAAGTTTAAAAAAATAAAAGTAACATTTAACTCAAACTTAATTAAAATTTTTCTATATTAACTTAACAAATTAAACATTTTTTTTGATTTGCCCAAAAAATTTTAAATACATTAAAAAGTGAATGATAAATTATTACTTAAAAAGTTCCAATCAATAATATAGTTTATACCCTACTATCCAGTAAATAATAAAAATAACCATTACTATAATAGCATAATTATACATTTATGAAAAGAGATAAAGAAGCGTTTCTGGGGTGTCCCTAAGGTAACAAAACCAAAATCTACAAAAATAACATTTACCATATTTACAGAATTTACGTCGATTTTTCATGGTAAAATACAAATAAATATATATGCTAATTTTATATCTCTAATTATATACTACTATACTGTTCTGTACTCGTGTGCAAAAATGTATTATTATTATTATTAGATATAACTACTTTGTTACTGAAAAACAATGTTTAAAAGATTTAATAAAATATTAAATAACCCACAACCAACCTCTATTGATTTCTATCACTATCTTAAAAAAGAAGTTAAAAATTTTAAACTTTTATATAAACAAGATTGTATGATTTTAACTAAGAATCAAAAAGATTAAACATTAAATGCAAGGTTCTTCATAAGTAACAGCAATTTAAAAAGTTACTTGTGGCATTTATACAGATTAGAAAATACACATTTAGTTATTATGCTATTTAAATCATTTTTAAAAAAAAATCTTTAGCTAATAAATTCAAACATCTTAAACAATAGTAATGTAATTTCTGCTTTGATGTTTTGTTTATAAATCATAAATACAAAAAAAGATCCTAAAATACAAGTTAGATGCACAGTTAACTAACATAATTTACTTTAAAACATTTTTTGCTTCTCAATAACAAATATTTTTAACTCGAGGAAAAAACCTATACCGTTTACTGATTGAAATATTTTAACTAAAAAATGTAATTAAAAAGCTTATATTTTTTATTTCTAAATTGTAATGAGCCTAATAAAAGTTAATACTATTTTTGTGGACCTAAATAAAAAAAAGTTAAAATTTTTATAGCACACTCTTTGGGAAACACTATCTTATATATTTATGAAAAGTATACTACAACCGCAAATTTTTATATTAAAAAAGTATACCTGCTGACATAGAATTTAAGAAGAAACAGTATGCTACATCATTAAAAATTAAACTTCTTTTCCAATGTACCAAAAATGCTGAAAACAAATATACTCATAATTCATGGAAGATTATTAGGGATAAAAAATTATTAAATATTTAAATATAAATAACTAATATTTATCTATATAAATTATGCTACTTACATAAAAATAATTATAATTTTAGCAAAGAAAATAAAATACTACAAATCAGCTCTTAATTCTTTTATTTATTAATGAAATAGAAATAACTTTTTTGAATTTTTAACCTCAATTTTTATTTATTAAATAATAATAGGAAGAAATAATGCTTTTCCTTTCCTTTGTAATAAATAATTACGAATGGTATCATATTAACAATATTATGAACAGCAATAGTTTGACTTTGAGTGAATATTTGTATGATTTAATTTCAATGTAGTGTTTTATAAACTGATTTTCATTATTGTTCTATAATAATAAATAACATTTTTTTTTTTACATTTCCATAATTTAATTAAAATATAGAGAGTCCATCATTCTTAAAAAAAGTATACCTAATTTAATAATAATATTTATAAAAATTGTACAACTATCTATACTTTTAATTTAAAATAAACAACTATCATCTATAACAATAATGAATATCTTTTATTTTTACCACAATTTTGAATATAAAACGAATACTAATATGCAACGATGTTATATTTTATTTATCATAATATATGTGAAAAATAATACTACAGCTTCAAAAGGATACAAAACTGTTTGCTTTAGATACTTAAATTAATTACAATCTAAATAAAATTGCATTTGGTCTAAGAACATAAATTTCTGACGTGAAAAAAAAAAGTTGACTGCTAAAATACATATAAGAACTGATATAAATTGTTCAAACATCATACATCTTTTATTTTTTCTTTTTAATTTTTGTCATGAGCTAAGAACAGTTACTTTTTGAATAATGATTTAGGACTTTGTAAAATCTTTCGAGTCTTCAACACTGACCAATAATGTCTATGCAAGTACCAAACTACCAAGTTGAGCACTCCCAAGACAGTAAATGCCTAAAAAAAAATATTTTTAATTAATTACCATCAACAAAATTAATGACAGTACTTTAACATACTTTCATAGCAAATAATTTTCTAGTATCGTGTTCAGGTTCTGCACACCATTTTAAGAATGTAACAACATCTTTTGCACACTGACTCTGTGTAGCTG
>JACXSJ010000123.1:25673-117342 GCA_014851325.1 Pentalonia nigronervosa | reverse complement strand
TATGGACAAAGCTGCCAGTCCTAAGCCTGGAGAAAATGTGAAGGAAAATGTTACTGCCACCTATATCATAGTTACAGGTAGTAGGACGGAATTAGACATAGTTTATCCATCCCCGGGACGGAATTCGGACATAGTTGCTCCGCCCCCGGGACGGAATTCGGTCATTTTCAGCAACCCGAGACGGAATTCGGCATTTGCCTCCAGCCCGACAAAACGAGTTATCCGTTTGCCAAGGGTGGCGCCTAATGGTAAGATGTTCAGCAGTTATTTATATTATTCTCAGGTTCCTTGTGTCGTACGCTTTTACTCTACCAATATTAAAATAAACTAGGACCATACGCTTTTACTCTATCAATATTAAAATAAACTAGGATCATACGCTTTTACTCTATTAATATTAAAATAAACTAGGATCATACGCTTTTACTCTACCATTATTAAAATAACTAGGATCATAAAAGGGATAAATAATAATTAGATTATCTCGCTCTATATAAAAGAAAGTCACTCACACTTTTGTTCATGGTAATCTCCGAAACTATCGACTCGATTTTCATAAGATTTTTGTACACGGTAAATCATTTTTCAAGGAAGGACATGGGTTGCCTAAGCCAATTCAACTCTTTCTCTCGGAAAACTGGGCGGTGGAATAGGAAAACAATCGTTTCGCCACGTGCCTGGTTTTAAATCGATTTATTATAAGCTTGTGGAACCATCTGTCCTGTGCTTAAAGCAATATTTTTATATATTTTTATACGAAATCACTCACTTGATTGTATTAAGGACCAGATATATTAAGAATAGTTTTATTAATCCAATTATAAAATAACAAATATGAAAAAAATGTCACCCTGGCGACACCGTTGCCTCTTCTCTAGACTCCCTCTAAATACGTCGACTATATTGAATAATGATTTCGAGTATACTGCGTATTACATCCATCGTTAGTCCGTAGTCATTACTACGTTACAAATTAAAATATACTCGTATATTATGCGATGATACTTAGTTACCATAAGTACGTTAGCTACCTTGGCAAATATATACGCATAGGTAATGCGTAGGTATATAATTAAAATGATATTCGATTGTAATTTGTAACTCGTAAGTATGAAACATATTAGCGATGTCATTTTCAAGAATACCAGTAGGTACACGAATCCATCACATTACGTCTTCCAATAACAATCTACATGCGTTACTTATAAATAGTTATTGGATTTCACATAATCACATATCTACATAGGTCTCTACATATTATATATTACATAATATTATGATTATATAATATATTAATATCTATAGTTAATAGCAGTATAATAGATACCTAGATACGTATTATAATTATATGATGAATATATGTAGGACATATGGTTTAGTAAACCTGGTTTACCCAATTTTTTACCTACCCTATTGAGCAACCTAAGCTGAGAATAGCGCCTAAACCGTACCTATATGGCCCAGGAATAAACTCGGAGTTTAATTTTCATTTAAGTGGTAAAATATCAAATGTATTTATTATACATACAGAATAGATTGAAAAAAAAAAAACGTTAACGAGTAAAAAAATTAAAAGACAGTACTATTATGTACATATTTTTATAGTTATGATAGTTAAAGTTTGACATTAGTAAATTCTAATGCCATTACTCATTAATAAAATAATATTTATGGTAATTAAAATTTAATCATTACCTTGGCCAAAGATTGGTGGAAAATACTTGAGTATGAAATAAGGTATACGAAGAGAATTGGCAAATGCTTTCAAATACATTTCATTTGGAATCCACGGAACCCATTTATCTGAGTATTTCTGTAATTAATAATAAAATAGTATGCATATAACATTACATTTTGAATAATGAAATTAAATTAAAGTTAAAAAATATATTATTTTTCTAGGATGTTGTAAAGTAGTGTCCTACTCTAATATGTTGACTTCGTCTTAATAAGGCATAAAATGAAACATTTTACGTTCAGAAGACTACATTTTACTGTATTTTGTTTTTAGGGTGAATTGATCAACTATCAAATTTAAAGGCAAAAATATTATATGTGTTCTCTTATCTTCTCTCATTTTATAATATTTTAATTATATAACGGTTTATAAGTTATGTAAGTAAGATGCATATAATACACATACGATACACATATAATATTGTTAATTTTATATAAAAAACTAACCACACTAAATGGATTTTATTAAATGTAAATTCCTTATGTTGTACGTTTGTAAGAAAGAATCAACACGTGTGGACATTACGCCCTCTTATCATTATGATTGTTTTATTTATAAAACTAATGTAGGTAAACTTCATTGTTTTTGTAGCTCACATAAATTGGTATACATTAAAAGACAAACAACATTTTAAATATTTACATATTGTTTTAAAATAAGGAAATCGAATAAACAAGTTCCCTTATGCATTTAGTTCATTTTAATTGGTTAGTTTGATAATAGGTCAATAAATAATAGATATTATTTACGAATTAGTTTAGACCCATAGATCACAGATTTGATTGCGCAAAACGATATGAATTTTTTTCATTACGCAACTGATATAGAAACAACATTATTATTTTGCCACGTCCTTTTAAGATTTACATACGCCTATATAAAAGTTTTATACCTATAATAATAATATCACAATAATTTATACGCAAATCCCTTGATACTCGGACCGTTAAATCTGTAATATATAATAAAATAGATACTGTAAAGTTGAAAACGAAGAGATTTAACAATAATAAATATCAACATTTTGATTTGAATTCAAACTGTGTTAGTAGGTTAAGTTACTGATGATTAATTCTTCTATAAATGATTATTTCATAGTAATAAGAAAATTATCTCATTAAATGGAAACTTAAAATTGATATATTTTAATAACTAATAAGATACATTATACCTATTCATTAAAAATAACAATAATAATTGAGTTTAGTAATTGAATAGTTCAACTATTGAATACGTCTGTTGTATATGTACTTACTTATCAAATAAACTGAACAGTGAATTTAAAGAGGTACATAGATATCAAAAATATTGGTTGGTTTGATTTTCATGATTAGATTAGTTAGGCGCAATTTGTTGATATCAAATAATAGTTTATAATTTATAATATATTTTAAGATTCAAGTGTTTTTAAATTTCGTTTATTAAATGGATATGAGACATTCGGCACAAGGAAGCCGACAAAGCGCAAAGTCCGATCTAACAGTTATATATATATGTCGTATGCATATAGTTAAATCTGGCATTTTATTAAATGCCTAGGCATATAGTCAAAGAATTTAATGTTTATGCAATTTTACTATCCGCCTAGACATTTAATTAAATGACTAGGCATTTAACTAAATATCTATTTTATGTCAGGCAAATAATAAAAAAACTTTTTGTATTATTTTAAAATTTTAAATATATTTTCTATCAGTTATTTATTGCTATTTCATGTCACTATACATTCTTATTAAATAAAAATAAAAGTTTCATTGGTTTTTATCTCTTGTTGTATGAGAACCTTTATATATTGAGTACCGTGAGACAAATTATAATCTTATCGATTATAACGACAAAAATATGACGTCACGGAAAAAGATACAGAACATGCGATTGAATTGTACAATAATTTAGTTTAGTACATGTATTATGTTTACGTAAATCGTATGTAGTATGATCGTGATTGCATGTAATATTGTGACATATACCTATTGACAATTTTTGTATATTTTAAATTTTGATTGTTTTTATTTGTATTTTAAAATATAATATAATGTCACATAGTGAATTGTTTTATGAAAAATTAATATCAATTTACGACAACCAATATAAAAAAAAAAAGTGGAGTAAGAAAGACTACGACAAAGCTCTAAATGAAATCAATGATGCGAAATTGAATCCAGGTAAAACTAAAATTCAAAATCAATATTATTTATGTCGTAAATATGATGTGATTGAAATAGGAAATGTTAATCAAATGTACCATATGAAAACTATTTTGAAAAAATCGAAGAAAGTCATAAAGCAACTGGTCATGGTGAAAGGGATAAAGTTGAGCAGTATTTAAAAAATGAATACAATATTCCTCGAATAGCAATCCAAACATTTATTAATTTGTGCACAACTTGTAACGTAAAAAAATCAAAACCTTGTAAAGACGTCGTTATAAAACCAATATTATCAGTAGATTTTAATTCAAGAGGGCAAATTGACTTTATTGATTTTCAATCAACACCCGATGGAAATTTTAAATGGGTCATGAACTATGAACTATCAGGATCATGCAACCAAATATTTATATATATTCAATCACTTACATAAAAACGAGCCACCGAAGTTACACACGAACTTTTAAACATTTTTTTGGAACAAGGAGCATCTCAAATACTTCAGTCTGATAATGGGCGAGAATTTACAGCGAAAATAATCGAAGAATTGGCAGAATTGTGACCTGAATGTAAAATAGTACATGGGCAGCCACGGCACCCTCAGAGTCAGGGATCTATAGAAAGATCAAATCAAGATATTGAAAACATGTTACGAGCTTGGGTCGTAGACATTAAATGTACCAAGCGGTCAATCGCAGTTTATTTTGTACAATGGCAAAAAAACATTTCACATCATCGAATTTTAGGTCGTTCGTCTATCGAGCCTTGTTTGGCACTGAACCGAAAGTAGGTCTTAGTTCTACAAACTTACCTGCCGAAATTATTCAAAAATTATCAAATGAAGAAGACTTTGAAAATATTTTACAAGAAAATTCAGAATATAATGTTGACAAAATACCTTCAAAGGAAAAATTATATTGTGACATAAATAATATCTGCAGTATTTGTAAAAATCAGTAATAGTAACGATATTGAAAATATTTGCCTGCTATGTAATAATGAAAAACAGATAAAAGTTAACCGCATTGAATCTTACAAACAACAAACAATCGCAGCTAAAAAAATGGCAGAAAATAGTGAAAAACTATTTAAAGAACTAAATGTTGGTGATCAAATAGTATTAAATGTTCCAAAAGTAGACTGAGGACTTCTCGATAGTCAAAATTTAAATGGGTTAGTGATAGACATTTGGAACGGCGTTTATCAAATTGGCACAGAAGTTGGTATAATAAAAAATTAGTGTTTAAGAGAAGAACTTCAACAAGTGCCATATAATGGCTTGAAGACAGCAAAGTAAAAAAAAACAAATTTGTGTCCATACGTGAAGCAGTAGCAAACTTATCAATTTACAACGGTCAAGGTTTTGTTAAATGTCAATGTCAATCAGGAAAGCGGCAATGTCAAATCAATTGGTGCTTATGTTTTAAGAAAAATCTCAAATGTTCCAGCAAATGCCACCAAATAATAACATGTGACAACAAGTAATAGGTAACAAAAACTTATTTATTATATTAGTAATTATAATATAACTTTTTATTTATTTTTTATGATTTCATTTTTAAAACAATAGTAATAGTGGACACGAAATTAAACATATTATTTCACATAATTATTATATTATTATTATTTTATTTTCTACGTGTTTAACATATTAATAAATAATACATAGCTTTTTTATATATAAAATATATAGTGACATGAAATAGCAATAAATAACTGATAGAAAATATATTAAAATTTTTAAAATAATACGAAATGTTTTTTTATTATTTGCCTGACATGAAATAGACATTTAATTAAATGACTAGGCATTTAACTAAATGTCTAGGCGGATAGTGAAATTGCATAAACATTAAATTCTTTGACTATATGCCTACGACATATATATATAACATATTATAATGTATTGCACGAAATTAGGAATGAGGTTTGTTTACTGTTTTACCGTTTGATATATTCACGATATATTCATGATACAATATTTCTAAAGACAACCGAGATGCCTTTGGGCTTTGACACTGTGCTTTTTTACTATTGTTATAGACGATAAAATATGATTAAAAATAGCCTTCATAGATGATACATTGATTATTGGTTGGTCTATTTTAGTTTGAATTGTGTAATTTATTTTGCAATAAAAGTGAATTAAAAAAAAAAAAACTCTTATTATTGCATTTAGTAAATATCTAATGGAGTTGTATAAGTGTTTAGTGTACTACTTAAATATATTTGGTACTTATGTGTAGAGTAATATGGTATTTATAAACAATGATATTTTTATTTTATACTTACATCCAATTGATCAGATGGAATGTTAGTCGGGTAAAATACCCTCGCAAAACACCCCTCTTTAGAATATTCTGTCATCAATTCCATACATCCTGTTGCGTGTGGACCTAGAACATCGAATGTTATGGTTAAAGTTAATAAAATATAACAATTCAGTTTATAATAATACTTATCATTTATTTATAAAATTGCTCCCCCTTCTCAAAAAAGTATACACGTATACATTTTTTAAAAAATAAATTAAATTTATATTACTTCTGATAACATTATCACAACAAAAATAGTTGATTCTGTTATAGATTTTACATTTAAAATAAATAGATATATAGGTATCAATTTTTTAAAATTAAATAGAGCACATTTTAATGAAAAAGTTATTTTTTTTTTAGTTTTGTTAAAGAGCCTTTGGATGTTACCATTATAACTGAAACATGGCTTATTACTGATTTTAATTACATCTTGAATGGTTTTGTTTGTTTAAATTCAATTGGAGCTTTTAATAAACATGACAAAGTTACTGCATTTGTTAAAAAAAAAACCATAAAATCTTAAATGTTTCTAAAAATTTTATTTCTTATTGCAATTTAATTGAACTACAATTAGAAAACTATTTTATAAAATTTACTATCAGAGGAATTTATTCGCCTTTTTATAATAATGTTAAACGTTTTCTAACTAATTTAGAAAGTTGCCAATAATTAATTTCAAAATATTGAAAATATTGTTAAAAGTGATGAAATATTAACAATTTAGACAATTTATTCGTATATTGTCAATAAATATTTAGTTATATTAATTGCTAATTTTAACGTGATATCATGTATAAATTACAATACGCGAATAACCAATAATTCAAATTCAAATCATATTTTCATATAAACAATAATAATGATAAAGCTGATGAATTATTAAATTTTTGATAATTTTGCAACAGCTTTACATTTTTGATATGATGATATAATTATAAATAATAGAAATATTGAAAATATTTTTAATAGATACCTAACAATTTAAAATTATAAATATAATTTTGATTATCTTAATACATTTATATCTTCTAAAAATTAACGTGTAAAAGTTGATGATGTAAATATTTAAAAAAAAAAAAATAATAAAATTATTAATAATTATTGTGTTTTACCAGGTTGAAAAAACCAAACAAGATATCAGGAATTAAAATATTTGGTACCTAACTAGTAGTATTATGGTTTTAATTATTAATAAAGAAAATTTATCTATACGAATAAAAAAAACAACCATTCGACTTTATTTAAATAAATTAATTTATCACTATAGAACCTTCTTTACCAAAATTATTCGCAAAGCCAAAGAATTATATTATACGAAAAACTTTCTTACTTTTAAAATACAGTAAGCAAACATGAAAATTAATTAAGGATATTTTTGTTAAAAATTAACTAAATTAATAAAAACTAAGCAATGGATATATTTCTGAAAATAGTTTTGATACATCAAATGTAATAGAAGAAATAGAAAATCATGTTGTCTCTAGAATATTGTTGTAATTAGCAATGTGTTTTTAGTTTAGTTTCAGTTGTTAGATGTGTATTTTTTTTATGCAAATTGACGATGAATGGTTTACGCAAGGATAAAACTTGCCAAACCAGATATGTTTATTTGATATTGACCTTCGTGACTAAGGTAAGAAACGCGATCAGTAAACTATTTTTGCTTAAAGTACGGAAATACACAAGAAATTACCAGTACATCATTTGAAAGCTATGAAATGTTAAAAATTATATTTTTTATAATAGATATTAGATAGTTAACATTGTAGTCTCGGTGTTATTATTATGATAGTTATTATTATAAGCTATACTGCTAATAAAAAAGGGAAAAACAATCAATACACTATTATTATTGAGCACTGACAGGTTTAATATTTCCGAACATCAAGTTATGCAATACGTAGTATTTTATTTATTTATTTGTAAAAATTGTGGTTCACATGGAAATTTCTATTTTGAAGCTCGAATTTTATTTTGTACAGATTATGAGACTTTTATGATAAAATAAAATTTGTGATAATTAAATATTCTAAATGTTCGACTAAAATTAGCTTACTTCGTGCGAATAGATGGATAAAAATATATTAATTGTATCTACAAAAAAATAAAGAATTATATTTTTTTGTGTTTAGTGATAAAACAATATTTTGACTACAAAATGTGTAAATATAGTATAACATAACGAATTATATATTATTATATACCTACTCATTGTAGTATTGTATATACGTTTGATATACGTTAAACAGTGCGGAAAATATAAACACGGAAGTAAAAAACTCTGGATTCGGTTAGATTTTACATCATCATAAAATAAATCGAGATTTGAAACTTAAACCATATTAATATTAAAATTAGTTTTGAAGTCGAGGTCATTTTTAAATTAATAAAAAATGTCAATAAATAAATTAAAATAGTGAAAGTGCCTTAAGTATGACTCTTGTAAGTATTAGGACATAAAGTGTTTTAAAAAAAAAGCCAGTGGGAAGGGGGAATTTGATAAATAAACATAAACATAATCATTTTTTTTAAACATTAAATGAGTGAGTTAAAACAGTTGTAAAAATTAAAAAGTTCTTGTACAATATTCAGCAAAAACAAGATAAAATAAATTTTTTAAAAAAAAGAAAATTTGTTTGTTTAAAGTAAAAAATTAATTTTTTTTAGAAGAAAGTTGTGTAAAGTTGTTTCTTTATCAAAATTGTAGCTAAGGTACAATACTTATTTCGATCCCCCTACCTTTCTAAAAAAAGAAAAAAACATTTTTAATTATTTTCATAAACAATATTCAATAACAGTTATATAGGTAATAATGAAAGGATTGTGATTTTTATTTTTATGTTACTATAATAATGACATACACAACGGTATGGTGAATTGAAGTATTGAGTAATTATTGTATATTATAATTGTCTGCAGAATAATGAAGAACTATCAATGACATTTAGTTTTGTGTTGATTGTTTTTTGATTTCAATGGTTTATACATTATACAGTATGAAATTCTGTTGGTGTCAAAATTGCAAAAATATATATTGAATAAATATTTATATTTATTATATTATATTTATCTAAAAATATAATATTTTCCTAATACCTACTAAGATATCATATTATGCATATTAGACGGTGTTACTAAAAAATAAAATAAAATTAACGTATTAAAATTATTTTACTTTTAAATATCCTATCATATTAATAAGTACTAGTTATTTTTTTTATTAATGGATGTAAAGAAATTGTGAATTAACAATAAAAGTCTAAAATTGTGAACGGAAATTTGAATAATTGTTTAATATTACGATTTCCAAGAAATGGAAATATTAGTGTTATTATAAGCAAAACATAAATTATAGTCGAAAATTCGTACCTGTAGGATAAGGTATGTGAAGCTTTTTTGCTTGTTTCTTGTTCATCCTTAACGTATTTAAGTTGTTTTAGAAACAATGATTTATTTTTAAACTGCTGTAGGATTAGCCGGTACTTGCACGAATACAGTTGAACGTTAGCGAAATCGGCGACTGAGCGGTTTTCCTACACGTTTCACACAAAACATAAATTCAATGTGCAATTTTAGTGGGGATATGTATTGTGGCAAGTTAGAATATTGGAGGTATAGTGGTATATATTACATATATATATATATATATGTAATTACCTACTATGTAAACTATAATAACAAGACACTTTTTTAAACTAATTATGGTTAATTACTACCATTTTTAAAGTTCTTAATTATTATTATAAATTACTATAGGTACAACTAAGTAATTTATAATTCAAATAAAATTAGTGTAGTGTGCACTTGGTTTTTGATAATAATAATATCACTTTGTTTTACATATTTTGTTTGATGTATTTGTAGATATAGCTAAAAATAGTATTATAAACTAATAAAGAAAAAAATAAATACTGTTTGATAAGAAGTTATTTTAATTACGTATGATTTTTAATCTATGAAGGCCGGTTATGTTTGAAATAATAACAAGAAAATTATAATATTAGTGTTTTTGTTCTGATAATGCATTAATTTACCTACTTAAAAAGTTTAAAGTTCAAATTATATGATTAGTATTAAAGTATTTTTACGTCAAAAATTGCCCAGAAACATATTTGGATACCTACCTATTTTTTTATAATTTATTACCTTACAGATTTATACATTCAGATGATTTTTATTTTATATAAATATTCATAGGGGTAGAGTAATTAATTAAATTGGGAAGGGGGAGCTGAAGCCACACTATTACATTTTTACAATGTGCCATTTCCTGTGGGGGTGGGGGGGGGGCTCCGCCACCAAATAACCCTATTCACACGATTTGTCTTAATGTAATTCGTTTTTTAAAATAAATCATGTCTATCTATTTTCAATACTTTTAAATTGCTATAATAATAATTTATGAAGACCCTTGTATTATATTTTTAAATCTTACATAAAAAACCATTTTTTTATAAATTTAAAATTACAAAACAATAATTTACTAATTGTTGTGAATTTTATGAATTTTATCAAAATTCTAGCTTTAATAAAAATAAAAAATATTGTGACTATGTATTTTTGTTTTTTTTAGCCGGTATATGAAAAACATTGTATTACATTTTCAAGTTTTTGATTAGGTGAAAATATTTTCAGAAGAAAAATCTAAATAAAATCAAAAATGTCAATTTTCTAAATATTTCAATACGAGTTAAAATATGTTTGTGAAATTTTAAAGTATCGACGGTTATTTGTTTTGAATTACAATAAAAAATCAAAAATCGATTGAGGAGAAAAAGTTAATTAACGGCGAATAGCCAAAAATAAAAATAAATTAACTTTAAACGCTCATAAAAAATTAATGTGAGTTTTCGATAAACCTTTTTTATATGTTATAGAAAAACTTATGGAATTATAAGAAATCGTATATTAAATTTTTGAATCTTAGATATGTTAAGAAAAATTTTTTTATGGATATCTAACTACAAAGTAATTATCAAATTTTCACATACATTTAAATATACACGTATGTATGTATGTATGTATGTATGTATGTATGTATATAATTTAGTAGTGGTGGGAATAGAGTTAGCCCTCTGCGACTGACTGGTGTAATAATGGGAGGTGGTGGTAAAAATATTTAAAATGTACAATTAGCTTTAAAAACTCAAAAAGTTTGAGCCGCCACATGATGTATGAATGAGTGAGAGGAATTCATTGTATGAAAGTGGAAAGCAACAACTATTTATACTGTCAGACCATATAATTTAAAAGGTATAGGTGCTGTAGAATACTCATAGTATACTCATAGGTTATATGTATTACAAACTGTCACGCAACGAACTATTTTCTTTTTTTGTATACCAAGTTATTTGTTACATCTTCAATTTTATATTATCTAAGAACTGAGTAAATCTTCATCTGTAATACTGTAAATGATCTCAACTATAACCATTTAAACTATTACAATTATATAGGAAAACGAAAGTATTTAATGAAATACATTTAAAAACAGTTTATCCATTATTATCATTAAAGATCTATGTATTACGGCGTGGAAATTAAATAAGACATCAGAGACCGTATAGTCGTGTTTGACTAATTTAGTCCCAGGTCAATTATATGTAAAAATTAAGCAAATCAAAAACGATCGACGGTACCTAACGTGACAGTTCTGTAATTTATTGTGAGTATGAATTATGTGTATATTATGATGTGAACAATTCAAAAACATCTACAAAACAACCTAACTTAAATAATGGTATTATACGAATAGTTGCAAATAAAAAAATAAATAGAATACCGGTATGCTGATACAAAAATAATTTACACTGCAGTTGACAATATCATAAGAATTACTATAAACATAATACAAACATTAAATAAACGTAATAACGCTATTTATTTACGCCACAGAATTAGAATGTATATGTATATTATGCAAATAATTGGCCATTGGTCTAATATCAAGTTTTTTTTGTTTATAGAAAACACTTAGGTTCATGTGATATCTATTATAGGTATATATTGTTGTCACAAAAAAACGTAGGCATTAGCTGTTATAATGGTTTTTCAATAATTATGAAATCGTGAGTTTTTTTCCTTCCGCAAATAACTAATATTTATCTCGATATATCTTGACTAACTTTATTATATTTTAATGAGGTACCTATAAATTTATGTTTGAACATTACTTGCACGAGTATAACGATGCTCAATAAAACGATTCGCGAGGTCGCGTCTTAATACGAGTAGTAGGTACCTAATTTATACGTCTAATAACTAACCACGTTTTCCTTGTCTATGCGTCATTCATTTTGTTTAATGGTCAATAACAATCACTGTATACCCACAGAGAGAGAGAGAGAGAGAGAGAGAGAGAGAGAGAGAGAGAGAGAGAGAGAGAGAGAGAGAGAGAGAGAGAGAAAGAGAGAGAGAGAGAGAGAGAGAGAGAGAGAGAGAGATTGTTCTATAACATACTCATTAATTACTTAAGACCACTGTTATTTAAAATAGCAATTAACCATATTACATTTCCGATGAATCTTCAGTTTAGTCCTAATTTTTTATTTTGATCATAGGCGGCGTGAGTATACAATTTTTGGTGCAATCTAACCACCAATATATTTGTTCGGGTTTATGTGTCTTGCACCACTAATTGTGATACTTTATAAATCCTCTGATCTCAGAATATTATTTTCATCATATCGCATATTTTATTACGAAACAGTTTTTTTTTATTATCGTTTATAAATTTATTTACAAAAGCAAAAGCAAATACAAATTAAAAAAAAAAATACAAGTAGATAATATTGCTTTTTATTTTTGTGTCATTATAACCAATTAATATTATTTAGATTATGAATGAAACGAAAAACTTATTTGTAAAATATTTTTTTTAACCACCTATTTACGTAAATATTTTTCCATGTACAACTAATATTATTTAAT
Source organism: Pentalonia nigronervosa (assembly GCA_014851325.1). Classification (NCBI taxonomy): domain Eukaryota; kingdom Metazoa; phylum Arthropoda; class Insecta; order Hemiptera; family Aphididae; genus Pentalonia; species Pentalonia nigronervosa. Next base: position 104,206 of record JACXSJ010000123.1, on the reverse strand, counting down.
AAGATATTATTGTTCCAAGAGATTCACATATCATGATATCTATTATTACTATAATACTAGTTAAATATACATATTTAAATATTTAATAATCTTCAATATTTATTTATAATTTTTATAATATATTATTCAATATTCGTATTATTGACCTCGATATCTTGTTTATTAAAGTAATTAAATCTTGAAGTTGGTTCATACAAATTACAATAATTACTAAAGCAAATATTTTATCATGCAGCTATAATATGGGTATAATAGATGATATAATATGATCATATATAAAATATAATTATATAGAAAGTATGCACATAATATTGACAAACATATAGTTAGTACATTATATATGTAAGTGCTAAATATATATAAAATTAAATATTTAAATTCTGGTTAATAATGCATTAAATATTTGTTTTGAATATTTTTTTATAAAGAAGATATAGTTATTGTAAATTATAAATGCAGTAAATTATTAAACAAAGAGAGCTACGCAATTAAATTTTTTGGTCTAACCCAGTGGCTCTCAACTGGTGGTCCGTGGGCTCATCTCAAATTCTCAAGTAGTCAGCGATATCAAAGATTTTTTTTTTTGATGTTCATACATTTATTAATTTAAAAATTAAAGAACATTTAAGAACCAAAATGTGTATAAAACATTTACTGTATTGTTTATTTCATTTCTAAATTTATACTTTATTCAACATATTCAACATATACTTTTACTTAAAATTTAACAAACCCGTTAGATGTTAATATCACAAATATCATCAAATACACAGCCTTTAAATCCTACCTATCAACTAAAAAAAAATTGCGTGACTATATTTAGTATTATTAAACTAAAATCATAAATGTATAGGTGAACATCAAATATTAAAAAAAAAGTTAGGTTCTATTACTGTATGGTATACTATGCTCTACATACATCATATCACATTATTATTGTTCATTTGTATCGTACATATTAAAAAATTATCACATTTCCTCATGAAACATGGTTTTTAAAGTCAAGTGGAGTTAATGTGTCACAAAAAATATGCATTGTTAATAAAATATTTTATAATTAATTAAAACGTCTCAATAGTCAAGTTTCCGAGGAAAGTGCAAATTCAAATCATTCTATTTAATATTTAATTTATAATATGCATGGGACAAGTAAATAAAGAAATAAAAATGCTATAATTAAGTTTTTGTTTCGTAAAAATATGTTAATGTATTAAAAATGTACAGAACATTTTTTAAATAAAATAAATTGTTCATAATATGCTTTAACCATTACACATCATATCTTTATTATGTATTTTGTACTGTCGAACATCCCCAATTTAGTAATTTTCTTTTTGCACCAGCTCACATTTTACACGACCAAGTTTATAATGATTAACTATAATCGAAAAAAAAATTCTTAACGGCTAAATAAATTTAAACAAACTTAAAAAATTATACCTAACCTAGTTATACCCATTATATCTAAAGTAGTATTCTCTTATATGTAATCGATGTTGAAAAAAAAAAATAAACAAAAATTAGTACTTTTCTTAAAAAAGGTAGTTTTGATAACATGAAAATATATAGTGAAAATATTGAAAATTATAATATATTGAATATAAAAAAACAAATTTTTTATTTTTATATATATATAAAAATATTCTTAATAGTAATGACCTTCGAATTGTTGTAATTGATATTTTTCATAAATAATGCATTTTCTATGATAACATGTGATTATTTACTTATCACATTGACCTTAATATATAATTAAATAAAAAAAAAAAATTATTTTATCCATCAAATAATAATTAATTTATCTTTTTAAATAAATAGATCAAAAACATCATTTAATATTAATGACTGCCAACTACTATAGTAAATATAATTTAATTTTAACTTATTATACCATATAATAATAACTAGGACTATATAATATTATATTTATTTTTAGCTTAGATAGTTGATTTCTAAATTATGATGCTCAACTTGGATTTTTAAGTAGTCAAACAACAAAAAATATTGAAAATGTATGATGCGTAATACTTTGATACTGGTAAATTTGACTTAAACAATAAATTAAATGTATAAGAAAAAATTAAAAAAGGTTGTAAGTGAGTATCGCTCTGCTGTACAGTATTTATCGAGTGGTTCATTTTCATGGACGTGATTTAATGCCATGATATAAATCATTGTATACGAAAAACGATTCACAACGAAGACGGTCTGTCAGCTTATATTATTAAGTATATTTTATGATATTATTGCTATAAATCTAATTAATTTTAATATTAATAAAATAGTAGTTTGAATTAATTTTGCCGAAAATATTGTATTTGAAAATTTCTTTGAGTGTATAAAACATAATATACTTTAAAAGTTTCAAACACCCACGAAAAAATATTTTTATAGTACAACGAAATAATAACATTGTTATTCTTTCTTTAAATATCTAATTTTGTTCAAACTTAAACTTAAAATGTTTTTAAAAATCAACCATATAAATATATTTTTTTATGCCTATATATAGCTCAAAAAGAGTCAAAATATATTGAATATTTTATTGTGTTTAAAAAATGCTTATATAAACATTTAATTAAAATGTCATATATCCTATAGTAATTTTTTTTTATTAACGTCAAAAAAACAAAATTAAGTTTGTCGAAAATAAGTTTAAGCAAAAATTTCTTTTTTCCCAACGATTTTCAAAACTATTGTGGTTTTTCAATAATAACCTCTCAAAAGTACCAACAGATTCATTTTTCCAAAAAAGATACTGATGAAGATAATCGAAGTATTATTTAAACTATTTATCGTGTATAACTACAAAAATAAAAAACACATAACATTGCATAAATACTGTTTTAAATAGTTAAGTAATTTATGTATTATTATACATAAATTAAGTAGGTGCTTATTGTAAAATAAATTAATTTAACTGAATTTTATTATCTGTTTAAACGTTTATGTGGGTTATTAGGATGCGCATTACTAAACAAAGCGGTAAGACATACAAAATATTATTTGGTTGAATAAGTGTTTAGTGTACAAAGACAAACAAAAATGTTTAAGCTTGAGTTATGATGTTATGAGAAATGAATAAAAATATGTTCTCGTAATGATTATTCATCAATAAAAATAAATAATATTAATAGTATATCTGTATAAATTATAGTCTATAACATATTAAAGAGAAAGTAGAAACACTTTTGTTTTTGAAAGGAATATCCTTGGAAAAAAGTACTGGCGAACAACCAATTTCAGACAATGGAAACTGGAAAGTAAAAAAAGAAGGTAAGACATCAAATTTATCATAGGTTTAACAAGATACAACTATAAGTGATAAATTGAAATAATCAATCTTGGTTTTGATGAATCTAAGGACAATCTATGAAAATGGTTTCCATACAAAGTTGAAGAAAAAGAACAATCACGAAGAAGACCGCATCATAGATTGGTTTATATTAAAATTTGACGAATATAGGAAAAATAGTGAAGAAAAGCATTATCTAAATAACCATTTTATTTAAGGGGTGATAAGTGATAACCCAAGCATGCTCACCCAATTTTATTCTTTAATAATGTGGTTTCATAAATTATGCTTTTTAAATTTTTAAAAATAATAAAAAACTATAATATTATTAAATATTTAGATTTTTATCATTCAAGGACTAATAAGTGTCCAATGATAGACGGTGCTAAATGTATATTTCTCTTTTTCAAACGGGAACCGCCTTTTGCAACTATACATTTTTAAATAGATGTTTTTTTTTGCTATTGATATATATATAAATCTTAATTTAAATGAGTATTGTTTTTGAGTTATTTACTCCTAATATACATCGTCGGTTTAAATCAAAAACTCACTAACAGCAAAACAGCAATATTTGGTAAATGCACTTTTACTTTTAAAAGTTGTACTTAACATCGTTGATAAATTTAAAAAAACCTAAAAAAAACAGGTTACTAATAATTCGATGTTTAGTGACTCTACACAAATTATAGACTTCAAGTTTATAAACAAGATGGTATAATAAAAAAAAAAATCGAAATTCCACCGTTAATGAGTTTTTGCTCTATGCCGAAGTACTAAGATTAATAGTCCTTAATAACGGTTTTAGAAAAAATATAAACTATAATATGATATATTTAGTTTAGTACTAAATGTACTCGAGATAATTTACGATTAATAGTCTCCATATTATCCATTTCTATTATAATTTATCGTAGACTATCATCCTATTAAAAGGCAGAAAGTAAAGTATGATAACTTAGGAACAACTTGCATAGTCGTATTTGGATTTAGATGCAACGACATTTTCGAAAAAATCAACTAATTAATAATTTATAGCAGAAAAGTGTAGTTCATACATCTTTTAATAAAAATAAAATAGAACCACTATGTATAAGACACTTCATCAATGATAAAAAATCTCAAGTACCTATTTGAAAATATAGTCCTTAAGCTTACTTAAAAATTCTAAAGATCAAAATTTAAAAACATGCATTATTAAAAGATAAAACGATAGTAAGCATGCAAGTCAGTCGACCTTTATGTCTTTATAGATATGATAATCTGCTACAACTACTCACTTCCAAAGTATACCAACAGTAAAATTATAAAAAAATGTGTAATTATTTTAGATTCTGAATGGAGCGAAAGAATGTATTGATTCTTCAATGATATGTGTTTTTTTCTGTCTGTCGTCAGTTTTTAAGCAGTATAAATGGTACGATTTTCATATTTGGCATCTTTTCTGGTGGGAAATTGTATCTAGTTAGTACTTTGAAGGGTTATTATTAAAAGAACAGAAATTCGTGGTACACAAAAAATAATTATAAGAACATGAACATAATTTAAATCACACCACATAATGTAAAATATATAGTTAACATAATTACATAATTAAAAAGTCTAAAAAAAAACTCTATATAATACAAAGTCATTATTGATTAAAAAAATAAACTAAAATGAATAAATTATTTAAAAATAAAAAAAAAACATAATTTAATATATTATTATGTACAAACTTTTGTTTTGACGAAAAAATGTTTTTATTATTTCTGTTGCACGTAAAATATAAAAATATAATTTGATTGTTTAGTAAACAGTTTATTCATCATGTAATTTATTCATTTTAGTGTCTAAGTATTTTCTTATCGTAGTCTGTTGAGATAAAAATATGATGGCAAAACGCAATACTGTCCATCATAATAAATAACTACTGCAGCAGTCCCGCGTTCAAGTGTGCATGGTTATTAAAACAACTATTGTAATATCATAATAGAATATATAGAATAATTCTGTTCTTATATAGACAATTCGGTGAACAATAAAACGTTTTTTAAAGCGATTTTTATTAATAAAAAAAAAAAAATAATATTTATAATAGTAATAATAATGCATGTAATAATAGTCATAATAATGATAACAACAATAATATAATAACCAACTGTACTTTTTTCACTTCAACTCGCAACTTTAATCATAAGACAACCGAAGAGGCGCTAGTCCGGAGTCTCGGTTGTCACCGGTCTGCTGTCCGCCACGTGGTTCCCGTTGTCGTCGCCACTGACGATCTGCACGCTCCTGACGGGTGTCGGATGTACAGTGGTACTGCGGTACGCCAGCCGGGTGGGCGAACGTTCGCCAATCCTGTCCGGGTCGTACCGCGGACTGGTGGACAACAGCATCCGGATCAGCCCGTCCTTGAGCGTCTGCGTGACTATCGGTGACGACTCTTGCACCTGTTCCGTAGTGGGGCCGGGCATCCGGGGCCCCTGATAGTAACTGGGCACGTAGTAGTTGGGCTGCTGATAAGGCATCGGGTAAGGGGCGACGGAGACGAGTTGCGAGACGCGCGCCTGCACGAACGACAGTATGAGCTCCATGAGCTCGTCCCGCAGAGCCACCAGACTGGGACCGCGCTGCGGCAGCGGTGCGAGATACGCGACCGGTTGCTGTTGTTGGTACGCCGCAGCCGCCGCCGTCGGGTACGAGGCCCGGTGCTGGTACAGCGCGGCGGTGGGTCGCATCCCGCGGTACTGAACCGTCGTTGGGCCGCCGCCGTACTGTTGACCGTCTTCGTATTCCTCTTCTTGCAATTCCTGCGCTGCCCGTCTGCTGCTGACGGCGTCGTCACGTCCGGTCGGCGTTGACGGTGGTGGCTGCAGTGGCGGCCCCGTCGGACGGCCGTATAACCGTACCGGCATCAGTTCGGACATGAGCGCCGACACGACGGGCGAAACTGGTCCCGACTCCTGGAGGCTGGACCGGCCATGCACGCCGTACACGTCGGGGGCGTCTCCGTCGTCGTTCCTAGGCAGCTGCCTGCGCAGGTCGTTTCCGCCGCGCCGCCGATGGTCATCATCGTCCTCGTCCGTTCCCGCCTTCGTCCTAGATTCCGGCGCCGCGGCCACCGCGACAGGTCTCTTGGACACCAACACCTTTTTTACTGCAGTCGCTGCCGACTTGCCGCCGTCCGACTCGTCGCCGCCATCGTCCTTTGTGTTCCTCCGACCGGCGACCGTCTGCATCGCGGACGCGGCCGTCGGGTCCGGTGACGGCCGCGGAGACTCGCTGCCGGCCGCCTGGAAACCGGACGAGTTACTGGCCGAGTACGACACGCGCTTCAGCCGCCCTGCGTCGTCCACGAACCCGAACATGCCCTTCACGTTACCCGCCACGTCACGGGTCTCCACTTTGAAGCTGCCGTCGGATGCTTCGTACCCAAACGTGTACGAACCGTCGTCGTTCACCTTGTTGATCTGCTTGAGGATGGACACGTCTTTAGGCTGTGTGGCCGGTGGTGCGGCCGCGGTCACGCGTTGACCGGAATCGTCGTCAGCGGTGGCGGCGGCGGCGGCCACCGACACCGTTTCTGGTCGCTTGCTGTTGGTCTCCGCGCCCGGCGACTGGTTGGACGCCGCGACGCACGCCAAAAACAGTACCTGCGGACATGTCACGTTACAGCGGTAAACGGACGAACAGAGAGACGGACAGAAAGACGGACAGGCAGACAGACAGACAGGCAGGCAGACAGACAGGCAGACAGACAGACATACTCACGGACAGACCGATAGATAGATACCTGCAAGACGGCTGTGGACGAGACCATTGCTCCGGGTGTATTAACAATGGCCATACCAGTGTAGGACGCCTAAATAGACTTCGGCCGGGCGGCGAGACCGCGTGCGAAAGCGATGGAAAATTCGCACGGTGTTATGAAGTAACCGCGTGTGAAAATCGCATATCGCAAGTTTCGACAGATTTTACTGTCAATTGAAGCCCCGGTAAGTCAAATAGACCTCGACGCTGTGAAGTCAAAACGACCAAGGTCGACGAAGGTTGACTTTCTTTTCTACGTTCGTATTTTGTCATTTTTAACCAATATGAGACCGGTCCGCACTGTATATTATTATAATATTATGATAGTGGTGATAAAAGTCATAATTATCATTATTATTGTCTCTACATGGATTCCACGAGGGTAAATGCGTAATAATGTATACAGCAGAACGTATTCCGCGCTTCCGTAGCGTGGATTCGATCGTACTTCGCGTGAATCGATTATATTTGCTTATTACATAATATTTATTTGTCGTCGAATAAAAACGAGTATATGTATCTAAAATTTAGACAAAACTCGTAGGTAGTGACTTGATTTCATATTTATACACGATTCATGACTATTTTCATCTGCGGTATTATCTCATATTACTTCAGGCGTCCATCATTTGTAAATTTGTTTACATTTGCAGCTATAGTTTTCGTACAAATTTACAATTAATACTGATAAAATACCACGGTAATAATAATATATAGGTACTGTATTTTAATTACTTAAAAGTTAACCTGTTATTATTTCTGAAAAGAAAAACTATACACAAATATTCGATAGTCTTTACTTTTTTTTCACTTTTCTATGTGTACATAAAAACGTAGACGAACCTACAAAATAAAAAAATAAAAAGATTTTATCTTATTGCGTAGGAACGTACAAATGTATTGGATTTATATTTTTAAATAATTAAAGTTTTTAGTTGCCATTGTTGCTCATAAATAATTGTAAATAGTCAATTATATTTTGTTTTGATTTACTCTTACTATAGTTTTTATATATAATGCATTTTACTTTAATAATATACTTATGTAATAATAAATAGGCAGGTATAATATGAACCATATGTATTATGTTCTTTTATAATAATATATATTATATTATATCGCACATAAATCAATAAATTTCACTCAATATAACAATAATGATTAACTATGTGTCAATAATTTTTCAATCATCTCACACATCCACGATTGTGATATTACAGTAATGTTACGAATAATCAACGGTATATATCGAGTCTTTACAGCGCCTGTGTGGTTGGTGGGTACCTAGGTTGTAATATTATTGTGGTCTATTATTATGATTGAGTTTAAGTCATGCTAATAAAATGTAAAAACCGCCAAAAAGTTAGACAAAATTGTGGGACTTGGAATTGACGGATTTTAACTTTGAAAACGGTTTTAAAGTAGTCGCAGTGTTAGAATTAGGGAATTATCAAAGGAATTGTCTATATTTTATTCATTTAATAAAATATCATTGATAGTTTGAGAAAACAAGAACTTTTATATTCAAGTGCGCCATTCATTTTTGGAATAATGAATATTTTCTTTGACCATGCTTTAAAAAAAGTTGTTGGAGATTTTTAATTTGTTTTCAAAATTAAAATCCACCAAACTCAAGTCTTACAGTTTTATCTAAATTTCCGCTTATTTTACGTGATTATTTGTACTGTTCATGGACGATCGGCGCAAATAAACAAATCGACTAGACACCAAGATTTGTGACATTATTTTCAACGACTGTGTGCAGCGCTACATGCCATACAATATGCATATGCCATAAATAATATTATGTTAATATCCGACTACAACACGCGGAACCTCGTATGTCAATGTAAATAGTATGATTATAATATATCATTATATTTCGCATATGTTTATTATCATATAATTTTTGATAACAATAATATATTATGGTGCACCCGACGGACGTATAGGTCGTGGCCGGTCTGAGAGCGCAATTGAGTTTGATTATTTGCAATGCGGCAGTAAGTATACGGTCTGTGTTTGTGTAAAAAAAATGCAAACACAATAGTTAACAACCACCTGTATAGGTACGCCCGACCAATGACCCGTCGAACACAATGTCGTGTGTGTGTGCAATTATGCTCCAAAAGAAACTACAATAATATTCTATGTTTGACATATCTATATATACAAATATATGTATATATTGTACGTGTATATAGACCATAAGATATTATGCAGTCGGATGAATATTTACGAACGGCGAACTCGTGTACATAATAATATTAAAAGTCATAACTAATAGTTGGGCCACAGCAGCGAGAATGGCAGCCTCGTGACCTCGTTCTAGCGCGTGTTAACCGCAATATTGTTTTTTATAATTTCATCGTAATATTATATTATTGTACATAGGTATAGACGAATCACAATGGGAAAATTATTTCGGTTTCGTTAAACGGTCATCCGGTTGCTTAATAGTAACAAATATTTCGGTAAACGCCTACGAATTATGTGTATTTTTCTGAATAAACACGTACCTATAGATATACAATATTATATTGTTCGCAGACCACTGTTCGTTTCAGAAAATTGCTGAACTGCCCACATTGTTATATACTTGTATTGCATTGTCGCAGATCTCTGTAGTGATTCGTTTTAATATAAATAATATGATTAAAATAGTCAGTTAAAGTATGTATTTGTTCTAACTGGCCGAATATTTTAAGCAAACAGCAACGTACCGTACGTTTTTGTTTTGAAATCATCATATTTTGTTTGGGCTTGTTTAAGCCATTCAAATGTCATTCTTATTTTATTAAATGTTTAAAATTTGTAAGTATATAATAGGTGATACAACCTCGAAAAGTATAAATTATTTAAAAAAAAACTGAAAATAATGGCTAAAAAATATTGTTTGTATAAAATACGTGGGTATCTATATAATATATTATTTTAAACAAAAAACATTGTTTCAAAATAAATTATATTCTTATTTTTGTTTTGATTAAGGCATCGTTATTATAATTATTTATTTTCAGAAAATATAATTGAAGCGCAATCAAAAAATATACATTATTCATAATAATATTAAACATAATTTATCAAATTTAAAAACCAAGGCATATTATACCAATAAGGTGTATTTTAATTAAATTGTAAACAGTGTATAGTTTTAATCGAAGTGTATATATTATGATAAACTATAATGTCGGTGAAATTGAAAATATTTTTACACAGCAATATTTGCATCTATTTTTATTTTCAATTATGCAAATACATATTATGTGGTGGAGTATTACTTCATAGTCGTCGTGGTTGGATTATGCATACTCATTAACCCTGCACTTGAATTTATGTCTACAATGAATGTAAACAAAACGTAGGAACAGATACATAATTTAGGGGGAAAAATGAAAGTGCATGTCTGATTTTCAATGTATATTTTACACTTGGTATATTTAACACAATATTATGCATGATAATATGTCGTAGTTTCAATACGGTTGATTGTAATAATATGTAGCTTGGATATATTATTATTAAAAAGATACAATGTACAGGGCGATTTTTTTCGTGGTGCAACAAGTGTAACAGTGAGTGATTTTTGACACTTGTTTTCTCGAAAAGTTTCGACGTTTTAGGAAATATATATTTAGATAATTTGAAGTATGTAATTATACAACAGTAATTTTGAAAACATATAAATTTTTTCTATATTTTTATCGTTATTGTTTTTAAATTTTTATTTTTTGAATGACAAAATACATTTATTTCATATTTCGAAGCACAACAATTTGTCTGGTAATTTAAATTAATAAAAATCGAATTTTGAATTAGTTGTTAATTAGTTATAATAGTGTTTGAAATTTAAATAAGCAAATTATAGTGGACCAAAATTTTGCAGGATTTCTTGTACCACTTTACTCCGTTCATCTAATCTTAAGAATAAAATATTATTAGTTGAATATTATTAACTAGTAAAGATAAAAATAATTTTTTTTTTAAATTACTTTAAAGTTTAAATTATATAAATTATATATTTAAAAAATGTTGAAATTTCTTTTGTGTGTGTCTTTAAAATTGCACGTAAGTAGTACAAATATAGCGTATAGGTAGGTATACTCTACTGCACCAAAAATATCATTATTATTTTTTTATTTTGTTTACGATTTTTCTATTAAAAAAACCTAATCAAATATATTTTAAAAATTATTTCTTATCAAAAAACGAATAATTATTTGAAATATTTATCGTATCAGATGTTAATAAAATCGATAATTGTAGATCGAACCGTGATGAAATCATATATTATTTTTTGCCTAATATATATATGACGTAGGTAAGGTACGTTAACATAATAAAGTTATATTAAAATAATGTAATGAATTATAGGATATTATGTGAAAAAATCACAGCATTATTACATTATTATTCAGAAATGTATTGTTTAAAAGAGAAAGAAAATTGTTTTTCTTCGAGAAAATTATTAGTTTATAGTATGTATTTAAGGGAAAGTGACCGGAGTCATAAAGTATCAAATTTTAAATGATGATAGTAAATATTTGTTTTTAATTTTCTCGTTGAATGTATTGTAATAAAATATTTTTTATAAATGTAAATTGTCAACACTCAACTATTTACTGTAGATTATAATTAACATGAAATATTGTTAGTTCATCACACAATATATAAACACACCTACATATTTTAGTTAAAAATAAATCCTTGTATGAAGTACAAAGAATCAGTACTGTATTACCGAGTGTGCAAGGTGTGCATTGCCCGACATTGGCCTCAAACGGATATAGGCCCCTAATCAACGTGTTAAAATTAATTTTATAGCCACGATAGTGTTGATCATAAAAATGAATCATATATTATTAAAATATAATGTTACATAATGTAATCATAATATAACACACCTAACTGTTTACTTGTTAGCAACGTTATTATTTATACATTCATATTGTGCAGAGTCGCAATAAAATTGTAAGTACCTAAAACAGAATTATTTAGTCTATATCTTTTGTGCAAGTACTTTATCAAAAATACGAATTATATTTTCCAATTTGTAAATATGTTATATCGAAAAAGTAAATTAAAAAAGTCTTTTCAATTGCTATGTAAATCTATTTAAAAAAAGTTGCGTTCATACCATAGTTTTGCTTCAGTTTATAATAGTGTGAAAAAATGATAATGACGTCTATAAACATTTTAAAACAGTTAAAAGCAAAGATATATTAGATTACTTTCGATAATATAAACGTCGGCTATCATATTTTTTTATAGAAAGTAAATAATTTTTTAAAAAAAATACATTAGCTAAATTAAGGTTTACACACCTGCCCTGTAATATGTAATTCCAGCATTGGAAATAATAGTTAGTAATAAGTACCAACTAAGTATTGATAAGCAAGTAGTATTGTTACAATAATACATATTATACTTAGCTAGTATCTTAATTCCTTCTTTAGTAATTATGCATGTGCATAATAAATACACTCGTGTATGTAGTTTAAAATAACCAAAAGGTGTTTTAAAAATAATTGATCAATCCATAATAATATAAAAATAAAAATCATTTTTAATAAAATATACTTAATTGCTTATAAAAGACACATAGTAATAGTTAAATATTTTTACAACACAACATTTACAATATGTACCTTGATTTTTATATAGTATCTATGAGCACGTATGAGTCTGGTATGGACCTTCTATATTCCATATATAAAATTGAGTAATTATTAATAAATAATACTAATAATAATCACTAAAAACTAAAAATTAAAAAAAATATACACAAATTCAACTAGGGTCGCATTTGGTAATAATTTTTATGTTATATGGTAATAACTTTTTATACTATACGACACTAAAGGTAAAAAAAGTCATTCTTATTATGTTACTACCTATAGGTGAATGTACATATTTTATATTAATTAGTTCAGAATCACGTATGATGATACATATAACTAGTAAAAATAAAAACAAGAAACACGCTCTACCATATAGTAGGTTTCGAGTATATCTCGTCATTGGGTACGTCACTGATCACTGAAATGGAAGTGATACAATATTGTATTAATTTATTTATTCCGTTGCATATATAATAAACGATATACTCAGCAGAAACGGGGTGTCAGCCTCATCTATTTTTAAGAATATCTTGTAGCTATTCTAAGGATTTATTCTTTATATTAATATGGTGGGTTGGTCTAGTTTATCTAGTTTTATTATTAAATATTATAATATCAAATTATTTCATTATTTTTATTAAATATACTTAACTGTATATTAAAATATTGCAAAAAAAAAAAAATGTTAAATATGTATTAACATATTTAGGAGTTGTTGGCGAGACCTGTTATTGCCCCATTCCACGTAGTTTATGTATTTTCAATTTTTAAGGGGAAAGATTTTTATGTGAATTTCAAAACGAGGTTGAGAGAAATGGTGTGCTAAGAATTCATGCAAACACAATTTCAAAAATACAAATTTTTATTAGGAAAAGGATGGAGAGACGTGTTTCTGGCCTTATACATGTAGTTTTGATTTTGAGATAAAAGAAACGTTGTGTGAATTTTGAAACTTAGTTTGCAAAGATTCAGAAAAAAACATTGAGGAGGCTTGCAGGGTATATCTTTTATGAGTAGATAATATTTTATTTTAATAATTAAAAATAAGTGCCGCATGTGAACGGTCTATGAAATATATTAATCATGTGTGTTTCGTTATTGCATATCACGTGCGCCAGGCAATATACATCATTCACAGTCAAAAAAAAAAAAATATTTATAACACGTGTTTCATTTGTAGTAAAATCATGATGTTATGCATATTAATTATTATTATGCAACCCGTAGATTTCTCTTTAAATTGCACTTAAATAATTACAGGCAGTAGCGATAAAGATACTCTATATAGTTTTCTTTGATTTATTATTGTAATACATAATGATTGATTTTTATTCGAAGCAATTATATTTTCACATACTTCAGTTATTTTATTGAATTCGACTGTATAGATATTTCAGATCTTTTTCAGAAGTATTGAGGTTTTTCCGATTTTTAATGAATATATTTAGAATATATTTTGGAAAAAACTTTTTCTTTAAAACTTATTATTTATTCAATAAATTAGACATTATATATACTATTGGTATTTAATTTTTTTATAAAATAAAAATTGAATACATTATAAAACTGATTTTTTAATAAATATTGAAATTATATTAAGTAATTAAAGGAATATTAAATCAATACAAATTCGAACACAATATATTATGTGAAAAAAATTATATTTATTAAATGGACATTTATGTAATTCATGATTAAATAAAACATGTTCATGAATATTTCTATAGTATTTTTCAGATTTAATTGGTGTATAATATGAATTAATGGTTTGTTCATCCGACTCAGATTCAATAATAATATTAAATACTCGAATTCCAATAAATTAAATTTATGTATCATGATATATTTTTAAAATATATTAATTGAAATTCAATGAATGATAAAAATTAGTAAGGTATTTGTTATCAATAATAATATGTTAACATCTAAAGTTAAATGTATATATTATGATTAATAATTATTTTAATTCATGGTCTTAGTGACTAAAAGTCTTAGTCGTAAGTTTGGTCAGTAGTGATTCATACTTTAAATAAATACAATTAAAATATACAAAATTATATATTACGAGTACATTACGTCTAATAATAATTTATTAGTTGCATATAACTTTTATTTTATTAACTCGATAATATCCAAGATTATTAAATTTAATATTTAAGAAAGTTCCAATTTGAACTTAAACAATATTTTAGGTGAAAATAGTTTTTATTTAAATTTAATAAATTAAATAGTCATACAAATTATTATTAAATTGACAATCTTTAAATAGTTTAACTCTTTTATATATTCATTCAATATAACATAAAATCAAATTGTATTGTTAACGTAATTATTTTTAAATGTGTATATCTATGTACATATGTTTTATTGGTAATAAATGTGAAATGAGTTGACAAAATTGAAAAAATTATTTTATATAAATTTATTATTGTTAAATTGTATTTTTATTAAGAATAATATTATTTTCAATCATTTATAAAAATGAATACTATTAAGTTAAAATCGTAGGTATTGTGGTTAAATAGTTATAAAAATGAGTCTACTATCTATATTGTGTATATTCTAATAATAATTCAATGCATTTTTTTTTTTTTTTGTATAAAACGTTAGTTCTATATCTTTGGTTAGTGGTTATTATGGTTATAAAATCTTAAAAATGATAATATTTTAGAACTTAAACAGTAGTTTATCTATGCATATATAAAGGAACTTCAAAATGTATAACACCAATTTTTAAGAAATCCTTGTGAATGTGACATTGACTGATCACACAGCACAGAAATCGTTTTTTGAGCACGATGAAATATAATATTATCATTGCTTTTAAGTTTCAAATGTTGAAATGCATATAAATAATATATTACTAACTTGTGCCGAGGTGAATAAATTGAGATGAGTACCAAAGTAGGTACCCACATTCAGTCATTGCATACTTTCTGTCTGGTTTCTACATTTTATATTTACTTGTGTAACATGATGTTGGTAAAACAAAATAGGCATAAAATTTTTTTTCTCGTTGATATATCATTATATCTATTATACCTATATTGTATCAAAACACGCATGTTATAATATTATAAGGTATATTTTTATTGTGTTGTTTAGTTGTAGAACAATTTACTTATTATATTTATCGTAATATTTGATTAGTATTTTGATAATCAAACAAACACATAATTAATTTAAATATGGAGCAATACAGTATGATAATGAAGGGCGCTTTAGAAAATTAGATATTAGATTTCGAAAGAATATTAGACACATTAGAAAGTCATAGTGGAACGTTTAAAAAATATTTGATATTGTAACGATTGTATTTTTTTAACATCTATAGTTATCCACAAATTATTATCTTCGTGTAACGTAATTAAATAATAAATTTATTTTATTTTAAATCTATATTTTAATTATTATTGTTATATTTATGAATAATTGTCAACAATAAGAATTAACAGTTAGCTAGTGGTCAGTCGTCATTAAATAATTTTAACGTCAAGATTCAAGACTATGTAAAAACAATAATTTAGCTTATACTTTGTGATAGTTTATTGAAATAACTAGTAAATTTCATATCATGTTTTATACTCGTGTACTGAAGTTTTAAAATGATTCATTAATCAAAAATAGCGTCTTCGGGAGTTTGCTGTCAACCTCATAATTGTACTCAAAAAACACAATGAGTTTATATTACCTCTTGAAAAAAACACACACACAAACAATAGATATAAAAAAATTAATGATGCTTTAAATAAAAAAAAATTAACAATTTAATAACCTAGCCTCCTTGTTGCAAAGCAGATATTGGTAAAATAAAAACTCGAGTGTGCGTATTAAACGAAATGGGTACATATAAGTATAATTAAAATACATTGAAGTAATATTGAGTTATACTGAAATAATCGAACTCTGGGCACATTAAGTAAGGACCTACATTGAATACATCATTAGTTTATCAAGGACTTAGGTAGTTTAAATTTGGAACGGAGCTCTGAATATGACAAAATTGTTTTGTTAATTTATTATTGCTATAATGCTATATAGGCACCCAGTATTAAAACCTTGGTATCTATTTATTTTTTTTACGAAGATTACGCTTCTGTCATACAAATAATTTTATGGGGTTTGGTATATTTTATTTATATATTATGTATTTTAATGATTACAACATAGTGTAGATCATATTATATTTACGAAATAATGATAAATAATTTCATTATAATAAATTATAAATACTTTGAAACTAATGATTCAATTTTGTACAGTTATAAGGTACAACATTTTTTTTTATCAAATACCTAATATAGTTTCTTTTAAAGATTTTTTATATAAACATTTGCTATTGAAATTAATTGTATTTTTTAGTTTATTGTTATTGAAAATCTATTCCTCGTAAGTTTAACTTGTGTCGAGTAAAGAAAAGTTAAACAAATTAGTTTGAAAAAAACCTCGAGAGACAGTTAAACAAATAAAAGTTCACTGAAAGTTTTGACAAGGATTGTAGTTTCTTTTTTTTTTGTATTTGTAAATGTAGTAAATATTTTTTATGATAGTTAATTTTAAAAAATACGTATTATTTCGATATTATTATTTATAAAACCGTGATTTAGCGTGAACTTAATTTGAGTCGCCGCAAAAATCTCGTCAAATCGTTTTGTACCTAATACACGCGCAGGACACAAAAAAAGCATAATATATATTTTTGGTGTTATTTTATACGTTGTTATTATTATTGGATATGATACTATATGTAACAAAATGTGCAGTATTTCATACCAAACCGGCTATACCTATATACGTTATACGTTTACGAGCAGTGTGTTATGACCAAAGACTTGCATAGATATCTTTATGGTTATGACGTATAGTCTGAATTCCGAACTACATTTTGGTCTGATGTAATCTGCACGCGCTCGATCGATCTCGTCTACTCTATATAATTTAATGATATTATCGGAATGACCATATCAGATTTTTATTATTTGGTCGCATTCTGTCAACTTCCGAAGCACGAGGCGGAGAAAGCTGAGATAACCCAGATGAGCGGTTATCGAATATCCTCATTCCATTAACAAATGGGTGTGCCCTGCTAACCTATTGAAAACTGGTTCAACTATTATGTATACGATATAGGTACCTATGTATTTTAAATATATATAACATTTTTTACGCAACTTTTACGGTACTCCAGCAAACTGTGACGAATAGACAGAGATAAATATTCAGGCAATCGACGAGAATTACCTACGTACGAATAGCAATTAAAATAATAGAGTATAATAATTTGAGTAAAAATGCTATCAATAAATATTAAATTAATTTTGTAAATAATATATTTAGCTATTTATCAATTATTATAAGTTTAAATCGTCGACTGTTTTTATTTCCATCGTCATAACCACACCAAATTTGTTTGAAAATATAAATTGAGCATTGGTTTCTTATATTATGTAATATATATATATATAGGTAATTACGAATTTCTATGGTTTTTATTTTATATACTTACATACTTACCTAAATGTTTTTTAGAAAACTTTATATTTGTAAAACTTTATTTATTTTCTATTGGTTAATAATAGTTTTAATTTATTTACATTATAATTGTGAATAGTTATAGTTCCAAACACAATGCATAACTTAACGTTTGTTCTTTAAAATTTAAATGTTTAGAAATTATATACATATGTATGATAATTACTACCAGAAACTATATTTCAGAAAATACATTTATCTGCTTACATAATATCATCGTTATTTTCTTCAAAAATAAAACTAAGTTTTGTCTAAACATTAAATTATTAATGTAAAAATGTTATTCAACAAACCCTCTAGTTGAAGAAAAATAATGATAAAATATGGTTTATATTAAAAAAAAAATACTTTTGCATTATTACTATCAGTACCAAGAATTACATTTTTTATAATTGTTTAATTAATCTTAATGTTTTTACTTATGCAGTATACTTGTTTAAGTGCTGTCGATGAGCTGTAATCATCTGTTGGTTTGAATATGTAGAATTTTTTTATGTATTTATCAATAGCCGGTGTCTGATATCGGAGGATTGGTAATAGTTACCAACAATTATGTTTTTGACCGACATACAACTTTTTTTCATTTTCGAGTTTAATTCGTATTACACTATTTATAATTATGAACATGGCAAAAAGTTTTTTTAATTACAGAATATAATAATTATTACGTCAACAAGGAAATTAAATTACGCTGTGGAGTCGCCACGATCACTCACTGTCGTTCTAATCAATATCAGTTTTTTTTTACGCCCATAATAATAATAATGATGTACAAGTGATTAGTTAAAGAAATTTAATAAGTAAATACAAAAAATTTGATTTAATGATGTGGGATAATTGTTTTGATAACGAACATTGAACTTTTATTATTTTGTTTATCTTTTCGTATACTATATTGTTCTTATAAGTTTTTTAGTTCGTTTATATTGATAAGTGACAAGAGTTATATGCTTTGAAATTCGAGGAGCATCACTCTGCCCATTTAAATTTTTATTCTCTTTTAATAAAATACCTTTACTTAAAACTTAATTTATCAATATTCTTAGAAAATGTTTATGATTTAAATAAAAAATTAAAGAAATTTAGGTTACCATATTATAATATTTAAAATATGTTGATAGTGAGTTCATAAAAATCATAAGTATGGAAAAAGGGTAACATAAAATGCTGGATTAACTGCAGATTGTATTTTATATTTTTAAAAAGAAAATTTCCAAAATGCTTACAGAAAATTTTCAAAATAATGAGTGTTTAATGTTTAAAATTAAAAATAATCAACCATATATTACAGCATTATAGTTATATTTAATTGCTGTAATGTTATTTATTTAAGTAAAGCAATTTACTCTACATAGGTGCAATTTTAATGGATAAAAATAATTCAATTTTTTCATTCTTTAAAAATTCTATTTAATAGTTTAAAAACTTTAAATTATTATTTTAATTGAAAATTTGTCACTGAATTACAACTGTAGGCATTAAAAAAAAAATGAGTCTCTGGAAAAAAATTGGAGGTAAGTACACTAAGAATATTTTTAATTTTAATTTTTAAGCGTATCAAATTTATATCTTTAAAAATATAGTATTATTTAATGTATAAAAATAATAATTCTCCAAGTTTATATTAATAGTCTAATTTATGAAATATTCAATTATTAATTTTAGCATCATTTAACTAATTTTGTATAGATTACTATATGTATACCGCCGTTTCTATCATAGTAGTATAAAATATAATAATAAAATGCAATTCAGAAACAAAATCATTAATGTTTAAATAATAAATATATTTTTTTTACTCAAATAAATAAAACAAAACAATTTGTATTAATTAATTGATTACATTTTAAGCTGAGAAATATTCAACGTCTATTATTTTATTCTATTATTATTATCTATCATTGGTTGTTGTGAATTTAAAATTTACACATACATCATAGTACGTATATTTGTTTGCACTATATTGCTCTAGGACAGAAGAAACGGTAAAATGATGTTACATCCAAATAGCATACAGAAAATGACATTTCAACAAATATATTGTTATTCTATGTTCGTCAGAATAGAGAGTGAGATTGTAAACTTATTTGGAAATACCAGTTGTCATGGATATAAAATGGAACGATTGCATCTTTCGAAAATTGGACTCGCTGATATATGTATTATATGTATCTGATTTAAAATTCTGGTTTTACATTTGTATTTGTAAATGTAAAAATAGTGCTTCTAGAATAGCCGGTTTGGGATTCTATGGATTTTCTGTGTATTGATACATCAGATTCACTACAGTATTATAATTATTAAGCTTCATTGATAGATACTTTGTTTTTATAAACACACGAGAATGATATAAAATAAATTTATACTTGGTTTTCACTCAAAATCGGTTTCAATTTGATGTTTATGCACTAAATGAGAACACTAATATTATAATATGTATTTAAATTTCAAAATATTACGTAATAATTAATATCTGAAGCTTTTGCATTGAGTAGTATGCTAAGTAAAATGATTCTCAAATATCTCCGTATTCTGTTTTAACATTTGTTTTTACGTATTTTTTGGTTATTGACTTATCAGCGATCATAATATTATGTTTGACAAAATATAATCCATATATTTTTTATAACTTTTATTTATTTGCATTTTATGATTATTGTTTGAGAATATTTTCTAGATAAATTGTGATTTTCTTATAATATTATGTTTAAAATAAAAGACACGTATATTTTGATGAGAAAAAAAAATTTGTACGTAAATAACATTAAACAAATTGATTGATTATTATAGTATTGGTATTGGACATACATAATTTAATTAATATCGGGAAAAAGTTTGAATTTTCAATTTTTATATCATATTACACCCACTCGAAGTCTGTCTTACCTACGCGTAATAAAAACATAAATCAATTGGCGTGTATCTCAAATAATGGATTTATTTTTATATTTAATATTGCGCACTACCCACGCTCGCCTTATTGACGGTGACGGTCATTTTCATTATATTATCCAAGAGGCAAAGCGTGTCAGTATACTCTTATTCTAATAGTTTTTGCTTTCATTGTTATTTTATTGCTCCAGCTGAGTAACTCCGTTCAACGAACGCGTAATACCTATATATATATATGGTAGGTGTATGGTATATAATATTATTATATTCTATAAATTGATAGCCATATTCGTTACTGTCATAATGTTAGATGTATTTATTTTTTCTTTAACCTTCATCACAAGCCATCTCATTATTATTTATTCCATATTCTTGACATCTTTGTCCGTTTAGGCGTACGGTGAGTTTTGATTATCGGTGAAAAGAGAAAAAAAAGTAAAACGACATACTAGTTGAATGCTTCCATGTACGGATTGTGTCATAATAATGTAATGTTTTTATTTCATTATATTTTGTTGACCGATGCCCGATGGGCATTGTAATAAGTAATTGCAACTTACGGCCACCGAGCCTGTTGTGTCCGAACATAATTTTTTTTTTTGGTTATATGGTCTTGTGGAATGCGATTTGGGTCAGATATCAATAATTAAAGACGCAAAGAAACCCGGTTACATCATATAGAGCAAACCGGATTTGGTGCGGAAGTGATACATATATTACATATTTGTGAATAATATGTAATAAACGGAAAGTGAAAACAACTGTAGTTTCTTCTCACACAACTTATATTCAATAGTAAAAAAAATATATAATAATAATACATAATATAAAAGTTTATTTATTTACAAACATTGAGAGTATATTTTGAGCATATTTTGTTTTTGGAACATTAAACAAAATGTTATTATATTTTACGAGGATTTAATGTTACAAAAAAAAAAAAAAAAAAAATTAAAAACCTAGCATTTAGCAAAGTGCTAAATATACAGTAAGTTATATGGCTTTCACCTCCGCCAGGTGAAACCGCTTGGCCAAACGGGTGTGAATATATATATAGTTCCTACGCACGAAATGCATAGAAAAAATAGTATAATTATATATATATATATATAATACGTTTATAACGCGTTGCACATTATTAATTAAGCTAAAACGAAAATAATATTATTTTTACTATTAATATTACGTTAAAATATAATAATATTATATTATATAGTTATCGCATATGAATTCCGTACGGCGAAAATGTATAGTTTTGGTGGCTGTACGCAGTGTGCCTATAATATTATGTTATTTACAAATGGACATTTTAATGAATTATATTCCGTTTAGAACTGCACGTTGTGGCCTCTTAGAAACGCGTCGATCTGGCCAGCGGCCAAGCTCTGTTGTCCGGGTGTCCGGCCGGGCTGGACGAGCACGAACTGCTGCTGGTGCGCTTCCGGTTGCTGTTCGAACCGCTGTGGCTGCTTGGGTGCGAACTGCGACGCGGGTTCGAAACGCTGTGACGGCGGCGGGAAGAACTGAGCCGCCGATTGCGGCTGGAACGATTGTTGTTGTTGCTGTTTCTGCAGTTGCTGTTGCCTGAACAGATTTTGTGACTGTTGGAAAGCCATGGCCTGTTGCTGCTGCACCAATTGCTGCTGCGGGCCCGGGGCTCCTGGGAATCCGACGGCTGGCCGCTGGAAGTCGAACTCGACCGGTCTCTGCGGTTGGAACTGTGATTGGAACGGTTGGACTGCCGGTCGGAACTGCGGTTGCGGTTGTTGGAATTGAGGCGGGGCCTGCGGACGGAATTGCTGCTGCTGCTGCAGGGGCTGTTGTCTAGCCGGTGCCGGTGCCGACGGTAGTCGTTGGTTGACGTTGATGCTGGACTGCTGTCTGGGCACTTGCTGGAATATGACCGTGTTGTACTGACCGGTGGCCGGGTCGAATACCAGTTCGGTAGTGTACAGCGGCGAGTTGGCCCCGGCGGGCGACTGGAGCTGCACCTTGCCTAACGGCGACTGCGGTTGCGGCAGATTTCGGATGGCTGACTCCAGGTTTCCGGCGGTTGGTAGGAACTGCGGTGGCGGTGCAGCCGTAGACGACGGCGATATCTGTGGGGGCGGTCTCCTGGGACTCTCTTGGAACGTCGGTTGCTGCTGTCTGCCTGGCTGACGCGGCGTCGTGGACGGCTGCGACTCCGACTGCGATTCGAAATCGCCGAACGTCTGCTGGAACAACGTGGTGGTCGGGCGGTTCTTCTTGGGCTTAGGTCTGCCAGTGTTTGCGGGTATGTTGGCTGGCACGTTCTCCTCTTCGCTCGGTTTGCCCGGCTGGTCTTCTTCGTCCTCGGCCGCGGCCGCGTTCGGGTCGCAGGGGTTGCCCTGCACGTACGTGAACTCCCGTTTGTTACCATCGGGGTCCACGTAACCATACTTGCCCCTGACAACGCAGTCCGTGCCCCTGGTCTCCTCTTTGAAGCTGCCGTCGTCTGCCTCGTAACCGAACGTAAACGAACCGTCATCGTTCAGCTTGTTGAAGTTCCGGATGGTTTGCGCCGTCGGCTCCTTCTGCTGCTGCGGCTGTTCCTGCTGCTTAAGTCGCTGCTGGACGAGCTGCTGCGCTTGTGGCGCTCTAGAGCTTGCTTTGGTCGGCTGGTGCTGCTGTCTGATGATCACTTGCGGCTGTTCTTCTTCGTCGTCGGCGACGGCTTCTTGCTGCTGTTCGCGTGCACGCTGCTGCAACACCCTGGGCGTTTGTCGGATCACAACCACCGGTTGCCGTTCGGTTTCGACGTCCACCTGTGGCCTGTGCTGCAACGGCCTGCGTGCGATCAACACCGGCTTGAATTGTGGCTGTTGAAGTTCATCGTCGGCAGTGGACTGTTGTGCGTTGTCTTGTTCATCGTCTTCCGCAACTGCCGCTTTCACGTTCACTCGTCTGCTATCCACATCCGTCGACCACAACGTTACCAAAAATAACGCTCCCTGCGAACACAGCACGATAGGACGTTGTCAATACAAAAATACTTTTTTAGAAACATAATTTTTTTTCAATTGGCTTAAAATCAATACGATAATAGTAATAAGTTATTACTAATAACGCGTATTGTTATTCTAACAATATGGGATATAAGACGGGACGGCTTTTTATGTTTTTTCCCTTGAAAGGACTAAGATAACGTCTCTGGGTGGCCATTTACCTATGTTAGAGTTGGAATTTTCAGTGAGAGATAGCAATTAAATTGTTTGTAGTGCAGGCATTTTTGGAATTTCAAGGCTTGCGTGTAAAGTAAGGTGGTTGCTAATGGGCGAGTTGCTAAGACGAAGGCGTATTTGCGAAATATTTTTAACGAATTATATCATTTATGCAAGTGTTACTGTGCGTCCGCCTCCTCCTAAGAAAAACCATCAGACCAACAACATTTTTTTGAATCGCAATAATATGCAACCAGAATTTATCGGATACGCAGAAATACAATAGAAATAAATTAAACATAAAAACTTTTATGATAGAGTTTTATATATACATAACTTATAAATATAAGACTTATTATTATAAACTTGATTAGGTATAAAACTCTCTATACGACCACCGATGTCTGACGCGAATTTTCGTTTTTTATTTTTACTCTCGCTCTAACTTATCGCGTGTACGACTGACAAGTCTTTCCACGTTCACAACTATCCCGCGGTGTACGAGGACCATTGCAGATCTTTGCAATAATGATACTATTATTTTTATTTTAAACGTGTCGCAACGTCCCGAGAGGACGACAGCAAAAAACCTATTCGCAATAGTAATAATAATAACACTCGCAGGCTATAAATCATGGCACCTATATATATAACGCGTGTAATAACACAATAATATTATATTATATATGTGTCGGAAAACCACGCCGCGCGTCGGTTCGAACCACGAGAACATTATTCCCACGGTGAACCGCGTGTGACCCGCGTACGCGAAACGTCAAGGACGCCGTACATGCAGTATAGATGTCACGATCTATTATAATGTACATTATATAGGTGTTAGACTTGTGCGTTTTGAGAAATACGCTGAGGGCCACGGATTTCAAACGATCAGAAAACGGACCGTATTATGACGAAATTGTTTTTACGAAAATCCCTCGCACGTATATGGTTTATTGTAATATATAATATATGTATTAGATGTGAAGAATATTTAGCGTAAAAATAAATCGCGGCAAGTCGGTAAAATAGCTGTAACTATTGGCATGTGATAAATTGACATACTATTTTATCGGTATATACAAACAGAAAAAGTAAAAACTGTCATCAAAATATTCGAAATATTTTAATCACAAATGACAATAATTAATATTATAGTTTCGTACTTCTGAATAATAATATGACAGTAATTTGTAGTAATTCGTAAGGAACGGTCGAACATCAAACGATTTTGGACGAGCGGTATAGTACGTTTTTGGTGGTACGAATTATACAATATTAATTTAAGGGACCACGTTACACTGTATTGAGTAGTACAAATCAAGTTGGAAAAATGTACAAGGTGCCTACAAAGTTATCGGTAAAAAACACATCACACATCTTTAATGTATGTAAAAAACGAATAAACTCTCAAAGATGGTCCCGCCGACCGCTCGCCAGAAATGTTACGGACCGTTGTCTTGTAATATAATTGTTGCTATTGTATTATCATTACTGTTATCGTTATTATTCTTATTATTATCGATGTAGTTGTATAACTCTGTGTATTTGTTATGTGTACGTGTGATGACGAACGTAGATAATAGCAAACGTAAAATGAAAAAAAAATACAACATACAAGCCTATAGATAACGATTAGTGAAAGTTGTGCACTGTGCTTATTATTGTGTTCCGGTCGGTCAACAATTAAACGTTCGATATTATGTTAATTCGGTTTTCGAAAAAATAATTCTGTTATACATTATTCAATCATTTTTTCCCTACGGATAGGAACCCATAACTGCATTGTGTGCCCACCCGACTATTCCAAAACCGTTACGAGTAGAGTAAGAATGATATAACAATATTAATTGAAGTGATCGGACTTAATAATATTATTTCGAAAAATAGAAATACTAAATATTACTATTATTGTATTATCACACAACAAACCTATATGTTATTAGAGTTACACGAATAACGTATAATAATGTATTATTATAATATCGTACCTTGGGGTGTCGGGCGGCGATTGCGCAATGACCGCCGAACAATTTAAAATGGACCGTTGACGGGTATTCGAATAGAAATAATAATAATAAACGTACGATTCGTGTATAATAAAGCACGTACTTGCATGTCTCCGCGGTTGAGAAAAAAAAATAAATAGATTTTCGTTTTCGTCTCAAGGTTCATACAACGATGATATTACTATTATTATTATTATTATTATTATTCTTTGCTTCGAATATAGACGACATGAAAAGAACATGCTGAGTAACTATCTGGTCAGATAATATGCACCTAATTGACTATCTCACGGGGTAATCCGAACTCATTCAACGCGATACACGTGGATGACGATATATCAAGGTCTTACATGTCCGATGATATTATGACGTCTAAGGAAGAGTAGCCACAATACAAGTTGTATCGATCTTTTGCATCGAATCGAAAACAAAACCATTTGTTTTCATCCTCGTACCGCTGTCGTACATAATCTCCAGTACGATATTATATATTATTATTATTATTGTATGGCTGTATGTTGTCTCTTTCAGTCTACCGAGCATGTTCTTATCGTCCGTACGACTATAACATCACGTATACCGAGTGACAAGTTAGATAATATTATAATGTATAATATTATTTGTACTGGATACGATAACGTTGCATGAGAATAGAGTCGAAGAAAACGCATTATACCGAGATTATGACGTAGGTATACAGAATATTAAATCATACGAAAGAAGTCGTACACAGATAATATAGTAGATACGTTATGCATCAGTGATCCTGTTGTAAGTATCTAATAACTATAATAGTAAGTAATTTAATGATATTTAAAATACGTTTTTAAAAGTTATCAATGTCCATTAGGCACAGACGTGTTCGTTTTTACGGAATAATTTTCATATTTATAAAGACTTGCAGCTATGTTATATTTAAATTTGACCTGTTTAAAATTAAAATAATAATTGATCACATATTTTTAAAATCTCAATGGCACTCACCAACTCAAAAAAGTAACCCATAATTTATTGTTAGTTTATACGATATCGAAACGGTGGCTTTCGACTGATGATAAAACACGAGTATATTATCAAAATATTATGACGGGTTCACTCACCAAGAGGTATGTCGTGTACTTCATCGTGTAGGCGGTACCGTGAAGTCTGTTGAAATAATGCTTATGTGCTTCGAGTAAAAACGCGTTTTAAAAATTATTTTTGTCTTTCGAACCGTGTCGAAAAATTAAAAATAATAATGGCCAAACAACCAATTTCACAGTAAAAAATAATACGCGCGTTAGGTACAGCACTGTGGAAGGTACTGCGACGAGAGGTCCGCGAATGGTCCTTAAACGATCGTCTTATTCAGTGGCGCACACTGGCCGGCCGAGCGGGTGCCGAGTGGGTTTTATAACTTTCCCCCGCCGCCGCGTAGTCTCGGAGCCGAAAACCGTCGACATCGCAATCGCAATATTATCATTGTCGTCGTCGTCGTGGGCACGTCGTTTATCGTGTACGGGTACTACACCTGCCGAATCTCCTGAAGATCGCGTGAATCTCTCCCGACTTCCAGCCGACACCTCCTCCGAGTCGCGTAACAGTCGCGAGACGTGTCCCGTCTGAAGTCGTTTGCGCAACACGGACATCGGATACGTGTAAAATGTCGAACGCTTGCGATGTGATATCGTATGGATTAATAATATTAGGTATAATATATTATGTCCAACCGAAACCGGTTGGTAGATAGGTATTGGCCGGTAGGTATAATGTTATAATAGTATATCCATTGACGACAATATTAGATCACGATAGTATAATCTCTCCGGGCAATTAACCGGACGGTATTGCCCGATTCGCCAAAAACGTAAAAGGTACGATTCCACAAAAGGACGTTTTCGAAAAAAAGTTTGCTAACCATTGATTTTAATTTTTAACCATGTACTATGTGCTTGTGGGCCATAATTTATATATAGTAATGAAGCATATTATGAAATAATGGGAATAGTATTAAAAAGTATATGATAGTTTTGCATTTATAAATAATCGCGAAGACTGTACAATAATAGAGTGCATAGTATAATACAGCTACAATTGTCAGAAATGTAAACTGCATTGCAGCTATTTAAGATATTTTTCGTATACATCGAAAAATAAGATTATACAACTATTACATTTTCATAGTATCTAGATCAAGTCGTTGACATTCTACTAATAAATCTATGATCATTTATGATGCGATTTCTTAAAAACTTTAATTTAATTGTATTATTTAATTTGGGCATTGTTATTTTACTTGTATTATATTTTTTTATGACATTTAAAAAAAATGTAAATATAATGGATATGTGATATGCAATTTTATTATAATTTATTAATTATTTAATGTACACGTGATTATTTAGTTTGCACGTGGTTCTCAAATAATAAACGTCTTTTCATAAAAAATAAAAATAAAATAATTTTGGATCAAACGGGCGATGGTATAGGCGGTTTTTCGTTTATGGAGCAAAATGGTTATGTGTGAACAGGGAGACGGTTATTTTTTGTGGAAATGAGCTATGTTGTATCTAACTATTATATCTTTTTTACATAAAGGTAAAAATATATATTATACAAAATCAATAGTTATAACTATGATTGTTGAATTATATTTTACGTCCAAATTTAGTATCAGAACTATGTATCTAAGAATAAAACCAGGCACAAATGATTAGTAGTTTGTCAGAGAAGATACTCTACTGGCATAATAATATTTCACTAAAAATAAGACATATTAAAGTAATAACTAGGCTTTATTATGTTATGATTATCTATACTTAATAATAAATAATACAATAAATACAATAAATATTTATGATTATTAAATGAAATGTCATATTTTATTATATTTGTAATAAATTACTAAGTATACGTAAGTGCTAAGTATGCATGTAGTGTTAAAAATAAATGACTCGATAAATTGTGTGGGGGCGTGGGTGTATATTATCGAATATTTTAGAGTTAAGTCCTCCAATTAATACTTGTTAAGATTTACGTTTATAAATATCGGATCTCGGGAACACAATTATTATATCTTAATATAATGTACCTAATAATAATTAACAATATTTATAATGTAACCATGGAAAATGCGTCATCCGCGCTTATTTACTGCACCTTTGATTATTATTTTTATTGTGCTGTGCGGCACCACACACTAACATAATACCTAACTAAAATATAATAATATCGTACGTGCGGTATAGGCGAATAATATCGATTGCCCCAGAATGGCGTTTATACCCGGTAACGGGTTCGCATACCGCGCCGTAAAGTTCATTTAACGACGATTTATTGTTGTATACGAAGTCTTTTGTCCACGTTTAAGCGTCGACACGTTATATTGTTTTTGTCGTTTTTGTATTACACACTAGCTATCATGGGCCTCTTATACGACGTACGTATTGTTTGACGGTACATAATAATATTTATGTACACGTCACAAGCTGAGTGTCTGCTGCAATATTGTCATGGAAATATCATTCGGACCGCGATTTCGTCCATAGTGTATAAGTTAAATTAATAATATCGCCATCGACTAAAATTATAAAATCGAAATACGAAGGTTCTCGTCGCACAAATCGGCCGTACTATTTTAGGTTTCGCGCGACAGTATAGATATAGCACTTTCTGTATAATAATATGATATAACGTACCATTGGCGTACACATAGTAAGCAACTCAAAAAGTCGTTTGTTTTGAGTCACACGCGATTTCTGAAGGTAAAAGTCAGGTTCTCGCAGACAACTATTAACAACTACGCACTTATGATGAATGATGTATTTTGATAGCATAAAAAAATACGCCTAATATACGGTGAAACCTCCACTAGCAGGCACCTCCGAATAGCTGACGTTTTTTTTTAGGAACAAACTGCAAAGTATGTAAAAATTAAACCCTTTGAATAGTGTACAAAACTTTAGCGACCGAGAGTGTTCGGTATATTTTAGAGGTTGCAATTTATAATGGTAATCCTCAGGTTGTATAAGATTAGAAGCAAAATACATTTTTCGTCACGAGCGCGTTTAATTCGACGTTGTGCGAAATCTCGGGAAAATCGATGATCTCAGAACACAGCTCTTTTGATTTTCATACTGCATTTATGCTCTGCAGCTGACAATGTGGTGCAGTTTATTACTTACATAAAGGTATTATGGTTTAAATTACAGTATTTGTATTTTATTATTATTAAAATGTGTATACAATACCCGACTTCGCTCAGGTAACAGGTTAAAATTAATCTGCCTTTCTATCGTTTTCCGTTTTGCTTCAGTTGAAATATATAATACAAACATAATAATTACAGTAATTAACTGTATGCTTTTCCACTTTCTGGACTGAAACCGAAGAAAGATTCAACGAATGTTTTATGGCCGACATAAATCCAATATTATTTAGATTGGTATTCGTCTTTATGTGTTTACGTAAAAAATATGTCGAGAATTAAAATAATCATTTTAATCGCGTTCATCATTTATCTAATTTTAAGATTTGTTTTTTTAATATATTCATAAATATTCATATGTGCCATATTGTCTGCACAATAAGCTACCTATAAACACCTTTCGAGACTTTCGAGGAACCTATAATTTATATAACTTATGTTGAAAACGGTTCAGGAGGTTTTGATAGTTTATAAAGGACAAACAAACAAAGAAATACATTCATTTTTATGTGTCTATCCCTGAAAACGCGTGTATCACCTTACATTCGTTTTGTAATATTGCGGAGTACCGCTATAAATAGGTATAACTATTTTTGATTACTTTACAAAATGTTTAATAATAATTCATCGGCCTGCTACCTATATACGTGTGCCGATTTGGTCTCGTTTCATCGCTTGCTCCGTGTATTGCTATCAGGTCATCGGTAATGTAATTTATATATAATATGATATTATTAATATTTAATTTGAATGTACGTTGAGTACTCGGTATAAAACTATATAGTTGCATTTTGCAATATTCGAAATCCTCTCGTATTTCTCCGTTTGGTGTTTACCTGCCACTGATACAACAGTTGTATACAATGTAGGTACTTACAAGAGATAGAAGACGTTTTATACTTAAATCATGTTCTATGAATGTAGCCCTACCCGTATATGTCCGTGTATTAGATTTGATGCCAAAATGATCGAAAAAGTCAGAGCTTTGGTTATTACTGCGTATGCGTGAATGATTGATAATGAAATATTACGTTTGATTTGCATTTATGCGTACATTCACAAACAGTTAGGGCTCTACTGCTCTATTGTTCTATGCAAAATATAAGTTTATTATGGAATCAAGAATTAGTTTGATGGATACATTCATAATACATGAGCTAAAGTTTTATAATTACTACATAGCACACGAAGAACTGTATGTATTACAGCAAAACCGTCGCGTGAAAAAAATAAAGGCCCCACGCCGATTTATGACCCATCACAGGACGGAAAATAACACACGGGAAAAGATCAAATTGAATTATGACGCACTGGCCAATAATTATTATCGTGTCTATAATATCATATTATAGTTGCTGTACTTCGCCGTGGGTCTTTCATGACTGCATCGAATACGGCAGGTCGTATACCTACCTACTTCATCCAGACGGTGATCTACATAATAATATGTAATATTTATTTGTTATGCAATATTACGTATTATCGAAAATTATCTACATTAAGTATAGGTATTATGTTTGAAGTACGTTGTTATAGATGTGCTTTTGATTCTATATTATTTAGATATTTACCTATATTATAAATTCGACAATATTTCGTACTCCATCGTAATCCGATTTTAAAACGATTAATCACATTTCACACCTCCACGACGTCCCCGTATTAATGTTTCGTATCTTCATAAATGATCGCTCTATAACAAAACATTATCACAGGAAAACTATTTTAAAATTAAAAATACAAATTACTGTTTAAAAATTAAGATGTATAGTAATTTATTTTATAAGTTCGGCATGATAATAATAATATTATTAATGCAGCACGGTATATGTAATAATATATTATATTATTACATATACCGCGCTGCATTCCATAATTTTTGTGACGATACGAATACTATAATTTAATAGTTACTTGTAAGTTTTCACATTTTAATTTTATTTATAATCGAGTTATTAAGATATTGAGCAATTTTGTTATTCAAAATATCGTCAATTTTGTTGACATTAAAAGTATCGCGTAATTACATTTTTTTTCAATTGATTTTTAACGACAATACAAATCGAGGTAAAATAATATTTATCATTCCATTCGTTAATTAGTAAATGTTGCTACTAAACATTAATGAAAGTAAATTTTATTATACAAACGCATTTAAATACTATTACTAATTATGACAACTCATGTAAAAAGACTAACCTATATGTTAAAGTTAAATAAACAATAATCAATGTATAATAATATGTTTACCTTTAAAAACATTACGCCACTTTGTCAGTCATATTTTAATGTAAAAATGGTAACTAATTTTTGAAATTATTCGCTATACGAACAACCGTTTAATTGTTGTTCACAAGTGTAATAAATCTCAACAAAACAATTACGATTAGATTATTGTAGATTATAGTGTCACTGTGACAGAATTTATAGTACGACATTAACTTTTTATTTAGATACCCTTTTAATAAGACAAAGAAAATTACCGATTATAATAATTTTAAAATGTCCATTATTAGTTATATAATAGTTAGGTGTAACTAAACACATTCGTATCTACCTATAAATAATTTTTTTTTTTAAATATGACTTTTATTTTGGAATATTACAATCTATATAATTGTACAATAAGTAATAATTATGGTAAAAATTCTATAAATAATTATAATAATAAATCGTTCTTGAATACTTCTACTTTCGTACTATATATTTTTATTAAACTGTGTCTTATTTGGACGAAATTTAAATTTTATAAATTTTCATTTATTAAAATCATTGAAAAATTAAATAATGATTAGCATTAGATAGAAATAAGACGTACTGTTCATTTAGTATTAGAAACTTTAATACAATAAAAGATAAAGATTTATTACTTATACAGTATATAATATTGCATAGTATGATATTTATTATATAACATGAGGATTAGATTAAAGGTTTGATTTATCTAGTTTCATTACATAAAAGTTATTATTGTGTTATTGTTATTATAGATATCAATTATATTATATAGGTACCTACCTACTAAACAATTGTTATTATAACATTGTCAACTAAACTTAATTTAAATTTACACCTACAAAGAATAGTATGTAATATACAATATTATTTACGGCTATCATTCTAGTAATCAAAAGTATGTACCTAATTAATTATAATATATAATAATCGTTAAAAAAGTAAAACTTTTTTAAAATAATTAATTTGAATTAAGAAATTAAGTAAAAAAAATATGTTTGGATAATATTAATGACGTTGGTATAATAGTAGTCTGAGAAAAAAATATATAACAGCAGTTCTAAAGATTTTACGTAATACATTCACTGTAGACTTTTTAAATAACAATAATCTTTCACGCTTAAGAAAATTGTAAGTTGTTAATGTTTCTTATAATGCAAACATATTTAATTTTAATTTAAGAAAATACTTTTTTTCTCGTGTATCTTTATGCCACTTCGTTTAAATTGTTCTATTACACATTTTGTGCGCTCCGTTACGCATGCAATACTTTTAGCATAAATAAACTTTTACTAAATGACTAGATACTTTGCTTTACACCTTTCTGTTCCTTTTCAGTCTTTGGAAGTCAGAATCTCATTGTATTATATAAAGATTATACGGGTTGTTTGTGATTTATTTTTGGCCTTGGTCGATTCAACAGGAATTGTTGACCCAATTACATTACGCGTGAACCTGAAAATTTGTCTTCAGTTAACTTCGGCAATCTGTCAACAGTAATTCGTGTTTCGTAATAATATATTTTTAAATCTCGCGCCGTTCGGGCGTGAGAAATAAAATATACGTTTATCAGCATTATAATATTATTGTATTTTGTATATTGAAAATGACAGTGTCGGTTTTTGCGTTTAAAAATATTACGAAATTCACATAAAGGCATATGCGATATAATTTTTATGTTATAACGTTATCATTTGATGAAATTTGCAATTTTATGGATATGTAGATACTAAGGTTTTTTATGAACATGGTAGTGTATAGGGAATAATATCATTAATATTAGTTTAAAGCAAAACAATATTCGATTGTTACATATTTTAATATTCATTTATTTCAACTTAATGTTGTAATAATACAAAAATTATTATAACTAATTGTATAGTAGTCAAGTTTGTGTCTGTCAATAATAAATAGTACCAATGCTAATTTTCGATTTTAAATAGTAATTTATTATGTTTTTAGTTGTAATTTAATATTGAAGTTGTTTATTTTAAACTTTACTCAAACATTTTTAAATTTTAAATATAATCTTATGAGGTTTCAATAAAAACTGGTTCTAATAACAAATGAACAGTGTATCGAAGACTGTGTGAACTATACAATTATTTTGAAATACGCGCATGAATAATATATTTTAAAAGGCAGTAAAATAAGTATTACTGTGTATTATTTTATCGTGTTTGTTGTAACCATAAAATGGTTGTTCTCCATAGTTTTGAATTCGGCTCGATCGTTATTTAACTGACATCTCGTGCGTAAGAATAAGGTATACTTACGCAAAACGTATTCAAGAAATTAAAACCGATTTCTAAAAAAGCGAAGTCGACATTCGGCGAGCAGCCATCTACAACGTCAGCCATATCGTCGGTGCCAATTGGCGGCCTTGAACTTCGGCACAATTTTCTCGGGCATGCACGCGAAGACTTTGGACGTCAACAATCATAATATAATAATAATAATAATAATAATAATAATATTATATACCGTTTAGGAATACTGATAACTTTGGACACGACCAGCCGCGATCGCGATTTCATCAGGTGGTTTAGACATCACGATTGCAGCGGGGCCGGAATGGTTAATGTTCGCATTGTTTCGGTTTTCACCGATAGCACGTCGTTTTTGAACTGTTGCACCACGACATATACGCGATAATAATAATATAATGTTTCATTCATGTACTATCTTACAAGACACACGCACACTACTCGCAGGGAAATACGCTGTCAAGTCATCGTCGGTAATAATTATTATGATATTTCACAACGACAACGATGACGAAGACGACGACGTTGGAGCTGCGGTTAAATGTTAAGCCGTCCAAATCTGCGAGATAAAAATTACAAGTCCAGCAATATAATACACATCTGACATCACATATTATTATTCGGGGTTTAATTCAGACGATTTTTCTGGAGGGATGTCTTTTTTTTCATCGGCCATATTACATTTTAGTATTATTTATTATATATTATTAGTTATTTATTGCAATTAATTGAGTACGTTTGATATTCGATACATAATATAGCGTCATAATTATATGTATATATTTTTATTTTTATGCAAATTAGAAACTTATTATTATTATTATCATTATTATAATTTTAAATCAATCTATAATGCGAATAATTTTTTTCTCGCAAAAAGATTAATTGCCTCTTTGATGAACTCCTGAGATTGATATCCTTTGTCTTCGGTACGTATTTTTATAGAATATCCCTCTATGTGTCTTGTCCCGTCCGATTTCGAAGTTTTGACATATAGTTCAATCATTGCACTGCATGATCTTTCAACCGTAGAAGTGTCAATTGGTACCTATAAAACTGTAATAATCATAAAACTGATTGAAGAGTATAATAATTGTACATTTAATAAATACATTTTGTTGACAATTGTATTTGCCATGGGGGATTCGATCAGGAGGAAATTTCAAGTGCGCACTTCCATCCCTTAGTATAACTGGATTTAACGCTGCACATATTATTACAGTGGGCTCAGAATAATTCAAAAATTTTAAAATTCGAATTATCCCCTCTTAAAATTACATTAACACTCGAAAATCGAAGTTTATTATAATATGTATTTGAGGGTTACGGGGGATATAATATTATTATGTTTAGAATGCAAAGACTGTCTGGACTTCTTGATCGTCAAATTGTCGCGAACAAACTTAATATCAATCAACTGACTACATATTTTCGGACGTAGGTACTTACAATAATAACGTCAAGTAGCAAGTAGTTAGCAGACTGTCAACTGCGACGACGAAATCGTCGGTTTAAAACATAATATATCGAACTATGAAAAGTGTTACGAGTCCCGAGGAAAAACTTATTCAAACATTATTATTATTATTACGACGAACCACCAACAGCAATGTCATCGTTATACAAACCGTTGGGCAATGATTTGTCGATCTCATACACACACACACACACATATATATATATATATATATATTATATTGTATAACACGGTATGATATCAGTATTATTGTGATGGGAGGAGGAGGGACACGGGACGAGGTCAGAGACCGCGACAAAAATTTAATATCATTTTTACTTTGCCGATAATCAAACAGATTTCACGATCGTAAAAATATAAAATTGTAGTGAGCCGTTCGCAGTGGAACGCGAGTCGAGTTGGTTGCGGTATCTCATCGGTTCAGGCGTTCTGAATCGGAATTGTTCGCACGGCTCCACGATTTATTGCGGATGGTACCGATTTAATATTATTATTAATTTCAGTCGCCGTGAAAACATATTTTTGTGTGCGCACAGTACTTCAGATCATAAGATGATGCACGCGTGTATTACAATTATATTACACGCCGTGTAATATAATTTTATTCGCTTGACGACGATTGCTTCGTTTTAATTATTAATAATAATAATAATAAACAACTGTTTTAACACACACACACACACATTATTATTATTGTACAGATAATTTTGTGCACACACGTTGTTACTACGATATTATACAGTATATTATAATAATATATGAATTATTGTTTCGTTTATTTAGAAGTTCGTATACCGATATATTTCACTATTGCAGAATTTAAGAATTTTTTTTCAATCGTTATGATTTATTTTATGAAATAATTGTATGATTCGGCGATGTATTAATAATAATAATAATATAATATGTATTATTAATCATATAATTTAATTGACTATAATATTCTATATGTCTATATAAACAGCGTTTTTAAAAAGTATTTATTTTTATGTTATAGTTTTACTTACTTGATATTTTATCAGCGGTTATGCTTAAGAAAGGCTAGTTGAGAACAACAAATAATCATAATGCTATGTAACTATTTACCAGAAAAATAGTTTCAATATTGTAAATAGAAAAACCAGCTTTACAGATAAAATGGTGTTATCTGCAGTTATCTGTGTTATCACTTTCAAGAATGAGTCAGTGTGCCTAAATATTAATGTTTATAATCTATGACTATAAATATATATTTTGTTTATCAATGTAAATAATAAAAATAAACATTATTATGTTTAAAAAATTGTAAATATTATACTAAGAGAAAAATAATAATGACTAAAACTTTTAATATCAAAATGTTAATAATTAACAATTAGAGATTACAAAAACATTTAAATAAAAATTTAAAACAAATTGAAATATGATATTTTTACTAATTATTTTACTAATCCTATTTCTTCTAAGCTACTTTGAATAAATGGGTTATAAATTGTAATATAATATTTATTCAATATTTGATATTAATTTTTTAAAAATAATTGGTTCAAACAGTATGTATATTTGATTTAGAAAAAATACTTATTTTAAACATGTGTACCTGAGCACATTACATAATATTGCAGATATTATATCAATTTTGACTATTAAGATGAATAATTTCAATAACTTTTTAGATTGTTTGATCTAATATTATACATACATTATTTATAAAAATTAATTTGAAATAATTTTTTACCAATCCACGTACATTTACATTTGCGATCACTAAAATTATTTATAAACTGAATTTTTTTTTTTTGAAATATAACACATACAAATTATTATTTTATATTTTTATTTTAAAATTTTGTACTTACAGCAATTATTTGATAGCACATTTTAAATTTACCAATTTAAAATTTCTCGTAAATTTGGTAGGTAATTGAAAAAAACAGTTTTTAATTAAGTAAATCAAATTATAAGATTAAGATTCTTTGCAATTAGCGAAAGAGAAATAAATAATAATTATATTAAAATACATAGTGTAAAATTATATTGTTATCACGCATCATCATATTATTATGTTACTTTTGACATGAAAATATTTTACTAAAATTTTCCCATGATCTCCATATTCAATGTTCAAGCATTCATTTACGTGATGGAAAACAAAAAAGATTTTAGAAGTAAGTGTATAAAATGTATAGGTACCTATTAATAATTGTAATAATATAATATATTTTTTCCGTTGTAAAAATGGTAATATGTATAATTTATACGACTATTACATTGTTATTGGACAAAGGTATATGCATTACGCAAGTTTAATATGGTTGAGGTTAATATGATAATTACTAATATTACGAAAAGTATGTACGCAGGTGCATTACCTACCTAGCTATGCATATATAAATTTAACAACTGTAATCTTATGATTATGCCATTCATCATTCATTGTACTATTTACCGTATGATGTATATAATTATGTGCATTTATGACTTATCTATATGGAATAATAGCTGTATGTCTATATCCATAATAACGGCAATAAATAAAAATATAATAGTAGAAGCATGCAAAATTGAACCAAGTTCTTAAATGGGATACAATTTTTTCAATTATTATTTAATTTATATTTACATAATCATGTTTTAATTGACGAAAAATGACCAGATGTTATTCAGCTGTATAATTTAATTGTTTTACCAATTTTGCCATAACAACGTTACTATTAACAATATTTATAATTTTAAATACTAATGTTTTCTAATTAAATTTTATGAACGTTAAATTAGTATCTATCCCTCTCTGTTATTTTTTGCAATTTCTGTATACTCTCGTAGATTCCCTTTCATCTCACTATCTATATATAGTTATGTTCCCAATTATAGCGAATCATAATCTGAACCATTATTTATTTCAAATCAGACGGTTTCTAGTTCAATTTCAAGAAGAATAATATACAATATTTTAATCGCAGAATTGTTTTCTTACTCTTATGTAACTTATATAACTAATCACTGTTATTCAATTAAGTAATAAAAATAAATTGACAATTGGGTGACATTAAAAATCATTCATTATCTAACTTATTAAATAATTGAAGTATAGTAAATTATGGCTCGGATTTAAATGATCTAGAAATATCAAAAATGGTCCTTTCAAAAAATGCATTTACGACCAAAAAACTCTAAAAAA
Organism: Pentalonia nigronervosa; assembly: GCA_014851325.1. Lineage (NCBI taxonomy): Eukaryota > Metazoa > Arthropoda > Insecta > Hemiptera > Aphididae > Pentalonia > Pentalonia nigronervosa. Next base: position 64,558 of record JACXSJ010000123.1, on the reverse strand, counting down.
ATGCATTTTAATATATTTTCCGTTTCGTGAATATATTATTATTAAAAATAAGAGCATAAGTTTAACATTCCATTTGTTGTTTTAACTTATGTGATTATAATTATAAATAACCAAGCTCAACTTTTGGAATTATTTCTAGAACCTATACCTCTTAATACTGATTGCTTGTTGTAAATTAATCAGGATTTTATAAGGGAACCCCAAAACGACAGGCAGCATGCTTATTATTTATTATCGTAATTTAAAAAATATTTTGGGACATTAAGTCCAATATTAGAGAATTACTACCAACTGTTGCAATCTAGAAACAACCACATTAAACTTACAACTATATATATTATAAAACCAATAAAAAGAAATTTCGATTTTTGATTCATTTGATATCCAACCCGCACCGAAGGTGGGCATGGGGTGTCTGGATTTGAAGTCCATCAGTCACCCAGGTTGCTCCACTGCAATGAACTCTAAAATGAATATATTTTAGGTACCTTATACAAGGCGAAATAAGACTACTTAAATGATAAACGGAACACATTTCATGACAATTAACGCTGCTTGCCTGCCTATAATATTGTTAGGTTTAAATGAAAACTTGTTTACAAATTTAGTTTTAAACACTCACAAAGTTATAAACAAAATTAAAACAATGGATTTGTATTAGGCATGATAAAATATGATAATTGATAATACCTTTATTTAGTATTATTATTATTGTCCTCGTTATTTTATAATATATATATTATATTTATTAATGATATTTTAATCTACACACAGTTGTAGTATTAATAAGTAAGTTCAATTAAGTACACAAGAAATACGTATAACTTACACGTTGAAACTATTGATTATTGTGAGTATTGAGAACAATTTTTAAAGAAGACAATTCCATAATTTTAAAGGTAATACCATTATTGTTATTCAGTGTTGTAGTCATCATTAAAGTCGGAAAAATGAAAAGCAACCGCTGGCAAATATGACAGGAATATTTTTTTTTGTTAAATAGAGGTTCTCAAACTGGTATAGGTATAACATAATTATAATCCGTATTTGATGAATTGTTTAAAACGACTTTATGATTATATATTTATTAAAATTTATTTGCTTAGATTATTGGAATAACATGTAATATGTGTATAATATTTAAAATTTTCAAATACGGACGCTTTATTTTCTTAATTTTGTGAAACCGTCACAGAAATCCACAACCATGAGCATGTGCATCAGCGGCCACTTTTCATACTACCGATTATAATAGCTATGATTTGTAATATAATTATATACATAGCTATTATGATTTGATTTTACATAATCTACATTTAATATGCAATACTAATGTAAAAATAATTACTGTAGGTACATATTGTTTGTCAAACTTATGAACATTATTCTGTGGTTGTATTTATGTTATTTGAAAAGTAATATTATAATATTCCTTTAGATTGTCACGTAGCTGGGTGTCAAACTAATGATGATAATAATATAAGACATTTTTTCTCGTATTTTTCTCAGATCTAAAAGCTATACCAATAACAACACGTTATACTTAAAAACGTCATTTATTTTCAATTAAAAAAAAAAAAAAAGAAATTGTCAAATTTAATATACACCAATATTTACACAAGCGCCTAACTAAACAGACGTTTTTCGCACTCATGAGTCCGACGATCCGAACGAAAAGTCGTGGGACACGGGAGACCGGGACTCGGGCAGCGCGTACTGTTCAGCCAGCTGGTCGAGAACGCCACTGCTGGTGCGCATCTGCCTGGGTGCCGTGCGGTAGCTGGAGGACAGCTGAGCGGCCGCGGGCTTGGACGCTAATGACGCGGTCCCGGTGCGCCTGGCCGTGGGTTTGGCGACCGGCTGGTACAGCGTTGTCGGTTCCGTCAGCGGTTCTTGGTGTTCCTCGAACGTCTGGTACGAGTGATCGACGGCGGACGACGCGTGGTCCGGACGTCCGTTTCCGGTCGTTGGCCGCCTACCGCCAAAGTCCTGGACCGACTGGAACGACGCGGACGGACCCGAGTCTGGCGACGACTGCTCTTGCGGCACGGCCCTGGACGAACCGGACGCCGGCGGGCTCGACTGCTTGCTCGGGCGTGTCGCCGGTCGGTGTGACGGAGCGGCCGGTCGCGACCGGCTCTCCTGCTGTGCCGTCCATTCGCCGTCGTCGAAATCGGTGGCGACCTTCAGTGGCTGTTGTTGTGACCGCACGAGCCCGACGTCCGATTCGGGCCTGTTGCCGTTGTTGTTGTTCCGGAACAACGGTTTCGCGGGTTTCGCGGAGGACAGTCTCTTGGCCGGCGCCGGCGCCGGTGCGGGTTCCTCGTCCTGTCCGTCCTCCTCCGGTCGCAACTCCACCAGCGTGGGTGACGGCACGGTTATGCCCTCGCCCGACGGCTGAAACCCGTACTTGTTGGCCCCGTACTCGACGACGCGCAACTTGCCCAAGTCGTCCACGTATCCATATTTGCCCGTCACTTCGCCAGTCACGGTCTTGGTTTCGATCTTGAACGATCCGTCCGATCCCTCGTACCCGTAAGTGTATGATCCGTCTTCGTTGTGTCTGCCAAGCATATGACAAACATTGGGTTATTCATCGGATTTCAAGGGATTTATGCATACGATTCGTAATTTTAACTTTTTTTTTTTTTTTTTTTTGAGGGGGGAGGGTTAGATTTTTTGCGTTTTGTCCATCACGATAGGTACAATAAAGATTTCATACTAGTCTCCTCCTAATACTTAGGTGTACCTATAGGCTATTATTGTGATGTAGGGTCGATGCAATGATTGAATACAGGGGAATCGTAAGTTTCTACACAAAAGTAGTAAGTAAAAAATACTTTAATTCCTACAAATGAGATGAATACCCTATACGGTAAAAAAAGGTATGTATGTAAATTCCTACATGAATATAAAATTGAGATGTATAAGTTTCTACATAACAAAAAAAAAAATTAGTTATGTTAGTTCAAGTTAGTTTATGACATCACCAGTTTGATTATTATGATATTTTAATATATTTTTTTTTACTAATTATTAATTTATAAAATGTATTATGATATTTTTATAACTTTTTTTAAGACATCATCAGTTTGATTACATATATTTTTTTTATCGTGTGGGAACTAACATAATATATCATTTTTTCTCCGTGTAGAAACTTAAATTCGCCTGAAGACATGTGCTCATAGCCCTCACCTTCTTAATTTTTAATTAAACATAACCTCTACGATAACATTTTTCTTCAAATGTCAATTTATTCAGGGGTGGAGGAAGGAGAGATTACTTACTATATAATACACAATAATTTACTCTCATGAGTAAATCTCGCGGCAGTCGTACAATTAGACAGAAAACCATATGACATAATTATAAATTTACTGTATTATATATCATCATCATAATATTATTATTAATGTTATTGCGTGTTGCAGTATTTGCGTGCGCGGTGAAACTTTGTATACCTACGACCGCCGCCACTTGTCCCATAACTTTTACACAAAAATCGCATTGTGTCGAGGTTCCCAGAGTTATGATTTCCGCACAGGAAACGTATTAAAATGTTTCGTGTACGGACGTGTGAGATTCGTTTTTGCGTTGCGTCATTTCACGGATATAGAGTATATGTAACAGTTACGGTTTACACTTTAGATTACAAGACTTGTCGTCGGTGTGTATGACGATCATGTATATATTGACAACGGGATATCCAATAAAAAATGAAAAAATTTTCTCCAGAAATTGTTATAACATAATAATAATATCACCTGATTGTGTGTGCAGGACGTTGTACTTTGCAATAATATTATCGTAAAACTCAAGAAGAAAAATATATTTATGTAGTAATAATTATATTATCTTTACGATACAACAAGTACAGCGAAAAAACAGATTATTATTCTGTGGCATTTAACCTCGGTTATAAACGTCGAGGAATGACGACAGTTATTTTAACGATAACGAGCAAAAATATTTGGTGATCGGCGATTTGTTTTATTTGCTCTTATTGCTGTATGCACTAAATTTAAGAATTCCAAACTATCTAGACTTAAAATCTTTACAAAATATTCCATCAACTCATGTAAATTGCTTATGATTCGTAACGTATCAGCCGTTTAAACACGATATGGATACTCAAAATAATATCGTATAATATTTAAATCTAATTAAATTTTAAAACACACAGGATCATAATAAGGAATAGATTCAAAACCTTGACTTAATGATATTACTCTTACATAATATTTCAGTGTATCTATCGCGTATTCGTGTCGTATAATGAAATTGTTTATATTTTTCGTTACATTGCAATTAGCGTTATATTAAATACATAATATTGTAAATTGAAAATGACGTGATAAATATCGATCTTCTGGATCGCATATTTAGTAATTTAGATTTTTATAAAATGTAATTGACTAGGTATTTTATTTAACATTAAATAAATTATGAAGATGAATTTATTTAAAATATTTCTAAAAACCTGACCTCCCTCGATGAATAAAAATAAGTTAAGCTCTATGAACATTTTTCAGTTGTCTGAGTAAAAATGGTATAATTTAGAAAATAAAAACACCTATTTCGCGATAAAAATACACTTTAATAAAGCGATGATGTCGTCGTCGTCTTAGTTTACATATCTAAAACTAAATTAGTCATAAGCAATTGCTGTAAACGAAAACTTACGATTTCCGCTTAGTTTATAAAACTAAAGTAAATTAAACTAATTATTATGTAATAAATAAGTAAGTCAATTACTACGTTTAATGAACGTTTTATGCATTTTAAATAGTGATTAAACTATTTAAAGTGAAATAAACAATGATGTGTGCAAATAATAGGTAGTAATGAGTTATTACCTTGTAGAGTTATAAAAGTTGTACTACACCATTAAATTAAATACAAGGTTGAAAATTATATTAATTTATGTAATCCATAAACAGTATTAAAGATTTTGAAACCTTTTACTCTATAAATAATAAGCTATCTACCTATTATTTTTGTAGAAATTATTATGAAAAACACGAATATTTATTAAACCGTTTCGTTTCCTGTCGATATAGACATAAAGTTATGTATAATAGTTAGTTTCACGTATAATTTAAAACCAAGTATTAAAATTATTTTTGATTTTTAATATCTTTACAAAACTAGAAAATTATTTTACCATACTGAAAAGGATAATATTTTACAATCTATTCGGGCGTCTATCTATCGGTATCTAATCTATGGCGTTCGTAGTTTTTTAAAAATACACTGTAATTTTTATCAATTAAAACGAAACTTGGCTCATTTACACCGCATAAAAACTTATTATTATATAATTGTTTTTCCTCGTAATACCGAACAAGTAAAATAAATAGTATGAAAAAATGTTATTGTTAAAGAGAAAAACGTTACATTATAATTATTTGTCTTCTTTCACACCAAATGAAATACGTAAGCTACACGGAAAACTAGTTCTTATATATCTGCCTAAACTGCGTGTGTTAATTCAAAATATTATTATTTTCATTTATATTTATTATATGTTATTACATAATACGAATTACACATCACCGTCCCCTTTACTTTTGAGTTATAATATTTCTCCGTAGGTGCGTAATTTTAAAGGATAGCGCTCGAAAACGTTAATTTATATTTATTTTTAATAATATGTCAAGCACACGCGATTACCTGTGGATCTGTTTGAGTATAGATACATCTTGATTTTTCCGCGCCGACACTACAGCCGATTGGTCGTTACCATCGTTGTAGTCTTCGGCATTTTGACCGTAGCATGTACATGAGCCCAACAGCACAATAATCTGCAAAATAAAAAAAACATATTTAAAAACACTATAGCCAGTGCCAGTTGATTATTTTCCGATACAAAAGGACTGTTCATCTATATAATATTATAATACGCGGCTGCCGGTGATAGGCGCCAGGTCGGACCTCCCGTGCGCGTGCACACCTGTTGATTAATTTCACGATTGTCTGATCGTGAGAATCGGACGAAGGCGAGGTCACACACCGCTGGGATTTTCAAAACAATGACTACCGAGGTGGATAACCCACAACGGGCCTTAGGACGATTTTTGTCAAATGCGACCGCGAACCGCGTGTCGGAAAATTAATATAACATACAGGTAGAGACCGCAACTATATCGACCTGTACAACGACTCCTCGGAGATTTCAGTAACGCTCTCGATAATAATATTATTATTTGATATGATATAATTTTGTTCTGCGATTTTGTTTTTGATCACGTCCCGTCGAGGCGGTAGCTTTTCTTTTCTCGGTTTTAATCCATAATAGGTATAGAAAATTAAACTTAAAAGTGTAGACTGAAATATTGGTAAAACCGTTTTGTGTATTAACACGCCGCGACTGAGCGTATGAAAAAAAAACTTCGTACACAATACCTATATAAAAATATCAAAATTCCAAACAAAAAATAATATTAATGGGGTTAGTTATTTATTCTTTTCGGTCTGTCATGGACCGTCGAAAATAATGAACGAAACTAGTCGTTGTGACGATTTGCAAGTTAATCAAGTACAGACGTCTACCTATGTCCTATATTATTTATTATATTAATATTATTAAATTTAAATAACAATGTCGTTTTTATACTGTTAAAAATAAAATCAATACTCTGTACAGCTATGTATTTATAAATACAATGTTACTCTGTCGCTGTACACAATTAAATAATATTAGCATATCGTACTTACCACTGATCTGACTAGCATCATGGTTCTGGTTGTTCTCTGACAATAAACTGACGAATAAATATATAACCTACACTTAAAAGGTCTTAGACGTGAAGCCCCTCCACGGTTCACGAAAAGGTGACACCAAGGCCGACAACGAACGTAGTCCTATGAGTGGTGTTTTTTCATTATTTTTCACCTTTCACCGCTGCAACCTCCCTAACCAAATGAGTTGTTTTCGTCTCCTCCGGGAACGACTATACGAGGTTTAGTGGAAAAAAACAAAACTATTTTAATGATTACCGCTTAAAATTCACCGATATAATTTAAGGATTTACATAGCATATTTTACGTTTCCCGTTTATAACGATAATAATAATGTTATTATTATTATACGTCAATACGCCATAACACATGCACTATGGGGTTTTGGACCGTCCGTGGTGAATGTCAAGGATGGGTGTTGTCCGCGCTTTCGTTTCAATGCCGAATCACGCCCTGGGGAAACGGCATTCGGTGCATGTGGTCAGAGATATAATTTTTTTTCGCATATTTTCCTGAATTAAATTCAATTTGCCGAACATGGCTTACCAAGGCAAACGACAAAACGGTTCGAAAATCGACTACGCCTTTAACGCGGGTGCGTCAGTTCCTGGTCTAAAAATTCGTCTGAAAACACACACACCAGTGTGTTAGTCGAGTAAACACGGCGGTGTCGTACGTAGAGTCGAATACAAATGTAATATTGTTCGACTTTTTGGTAACTTGTGTTACCGACATTTTATTTGTGTAGATGTAGAGACTACGCGGAACGCGACACGACATGGTGCAGTAATGTGAACCCAACTTTATTATCTTATTAATTTATAATATTATTGTAATATTTTGCACGGGCCGACGACGTCGACATCGCGGTATAGCTACGGCGGGTATATCATCACCATGGGTTGGGCGTGGCCGGATTACCATAATAATAATAATAATAAAAATGTATATGTGAACAATAAAACAAACGCTATCGCAAATATAGAATAATATGACAATGTGCAAATAAGACAACAGAGATTTTTTATTGATTTATAAAAAAAAACTTATAATATAATAATAGTAATGGTGGAAAAAAATCGTACAAAATACAAAATAATAATAATAATAATAATAAGTACAATTCTATGATACTCTTTTATTTGACGTCATCGCGACGACCGAACGTGACCACGCGGTCACTTGCCCGTGTACGATATGGAGAACGATCCGGAAGCGGGATCGAAGTTGTGCACGGCCGGATGGGCCTGGAACTGGTTGGGGTCGGACCTGGATTTCTGCTGCAGGCCGCTGGAGAACCACTGCTGTTGCCTGGAGGCTACTGGAGCCTGTTGCTGGAGGGATCGCAGCTGCTGTTGCTGCTGCTGTTGGTGGTGCTGAAGTTGCTGTTGGTGGTGCTGTTGTTGTTGCTGGTAGTGGCTCAACTGCTGGTGTTGGCCGTCAGACGACGACGACGAAGAGGTCTTGTAGTATATGCTCGGGTCCTCGCGGTACTGTCCATCGTCGTAGTCGTCCTGTCCTGAAGACTGGTCCCTGTGCAGGTCGTTGGAGTCGACGCCCAGAACAGGTGGCGGTACGGTGATGTCGGTGCCGACGGGTTCGAAGCCGCGAGCCGACGCGCCGTACTCGACCGTCCTCAGTTTGCCGGTCTCGTCCACGTAACCGTACTTGCCGTACACTTCGCCCGACGGGTACTTGGTTTCGATCTTGTACGTGCCGTCCGCGTTCTCGTAACCGTAACTGTACGAACCGTCCTCGTTCTGTCGGTTCACCTGTTTCAGGATTGGCACGACCGTGTGAGGTCCCGCCGGCGCGGCCAAGGCGCCGCACGCACAGAAGGCCGCCAGCGCCTGCAATTCGAAACACAATAAAAACAATTCGTCAGATGGGTGCAGTGTGGGTAGTGGTTAGAAGGGTGAAAAAATGACAGTATAATGTGGGTGTGATTATACTACCGTTTAACGTTGCGGGGATGACCAGTCAATATTTTTGGAAGGCCTCATTACTGGAGACATTAGGAATTATTATCGAAGTTTTCTGCGGAGATGAATGTAATGTTCATGTTTACCTGTATTTAAAGTAGAGACGGTAGCTTGGTGCGGCGTGTTGGATGCTACCAGTCGTATTCTGCGACTGAGAGTAAGCAACGCCCGCTACTATTAGTTCCCGGATGGATGACCATCCGGGTTTTGTAGTAGTAAAAACTTTGCCACACATACACACACGTGTTGAAAATCCCTACAGTACCCTCTCCTACAGTTCCACAGGCTAATGACCTTAATTTTCGTAGTCTTAATCCGCCCTTCCCCCCCCAAAAAAAAAAAAAAATAAATAAAGAAAAAATCAAAAAATCAATTCAAAACTAATGAAAACTCCCACCATAAGAAAAAATGAATTTCTTTTCTGAAATAGTTAATTTGTTTGTTCTTTACCATTTATCTTTGAGGTGTAACGATGATGAGTACCGTTACAATACAAACGCGAAACTCGAACGATTTATCAAAAAATAAATAAAAACCATGTGAAATGTAGGTGCAGTAACGTGTAAGTAACCATGGTTGTACGTGGCTACAGAGTTTATTTTAGTGTGAGTAAAACATAATTCACTATGAAGGGTAGTGAGTACGAATTCACTTAATCATAATCAGTACCGTATTCGGGTAGACAACAACCCCGAGCAGCTGATTTCAAGAAGGCACCTAATTTTTTTTTAATATTCACATCTAACTCTATTCATTTATTTCCTACAATATTAATATTATATTTTTTTTATTTGTTAGATACCATAATTTATACCATTATCATTATTTTAAACATAAATGACTTAGCCGTAATAAATATCAAAGCTGATTTAACTTGCATCATTAATTTTATTACGACAATATAATTGAAGTATTTCCCGAGTCACAATCTAGGAAAATAATTTTTTTTTAACTCACAGACTCAGATAAAAATAGTGGGCAACGACTTATTAGTTACGGAATATTTACATGATTATTTCTCTTGATAAACAATCGTACTAGAATTTGTGAAATTTTATTTTTAAGTTTGATAATATTAATAATATTTTTAAAATTTGACAACAATTTATTTCCGATTGTGGACGAATTATTGGGATGATAAGACCATGATATTTGATGGACAGACATATTATTATATTATTATGTGTACAATAATTTTTGTTGATCATTAAAAAAAATGAAGACGACGTGTGTTTATGTACTGAATTGAAAGTGTGTATTGTACGAAAGATATGTTCTGTATGTATGGCTAGGCATTTGAAAAAAAAAAAGGAGTATGACGATCGTAGTATCGTCAGTGTTATAAGACGAGTCACATCGACCCGAATGCGTGCTCGTGAAACAAAATAATAAATCGATAGTTGTAGGTAGTTATCGAAAGAATATCATTGTTATTATTTGTATACTATTCGTACGCCCCATAACACAGTATATTGGTGCATAAGTATAATCGTACTTACGCAAATAATATTATAAGTACTTATATATTTTGTGCTTAAATATTTATAATCTACAGAAATTGAATAAAAATACTACCCACGCAAAATAATAATGTTGCGTTTTATAATATTGAAAGGTATATAATATCAAATATAACGATCATTTGTTCGTTTTCTTTTATTCATAACAAAATATGTAATTGTATAATAACAATGTCTGAGAACAATAAATACTTCAGAGATTTAATATGAATAATACATAATAATATTAAAAACCACTAAAAATTCATGTAGTATAAGTAACCTTCGAAACGAGGAAAGTTCAAAAGCCTTGACACAAGGTGTACATAAAAAAAGCGTTTGTTCGATAAATTTAAATGAGACAGAATTAAAATGATATTTTTGTTATTTTTCATAATTCATATAAATTTGTTTTATTTATCGGCGAGGAAGATATGTATGTCGGTCTTAAATATTAAAATATATACTCACGGTGAATACTTTGAAGTGGTTCATCATTATGGTGTCTCTATTTGATGTGCGTACGACCAAGTTGAACGTCTTCATCGGCAATGGAACGGAATTGATTCGTGGTTAAATAGCCACCGTGCGTTTTCTCCACCCATTGTCCATCGCAAAAAAATATGATACGACCTCTACCGATCGAACACCAACTCGTTTTTTATTATTTAATTTTTTGTTGTTCATGACGTAGCACACAGGTACACACACACACACACACACATACACACACGAGGGAGGTATTCCATTAATCTACTCGAGTTTACATTAGCCTTGAGCGAATTAAAAACAAATGTATACCAAGAATGCGTGTGTTATATAATTAATAATTTATTATTTGTATCACTATACGTTACTTGCACTATTTATAATAGGCACTAGCACAAAGATTCTTTTTCAAATAATATCCTACAAAACGAATATTAAATAAAAATAATGACTAACTATGAAATATGCGCTCAATGGAGAGTTGGGTGCACACCGTTTCAAACGCTTCCTAAACATATTATATTTTACTATAATAATAATTATACTACTAACAAGACGTATTTAATATAATATAAAAATATATATTATATGAGTCATGAACTATTTCCACGATATATGTAAATATTAAAAACGACTTCTTCGTCAGAAATTTTTGGAGCCGAGCATTAATTTTAAATAAATTTGTCAAATAAAAATACTCAATCAACTTATATAAATAGAATTAAATATGTTTACCTAAAGTTGACAGTTATATATTTAAAACTTAATTATCTAAAGAAAAAATGTTATAATTTTTTTTTAGAAATTAAATTAGCTTACTTTTATAAATAAAAAATGGTATTTTAATTTAACTACAAATACGATGATCACGTCAGGTAATAATTTTCTCGTTAAACCCATATTCAATAAATTAACTCAATTATAAAACATTAATAACATATATATATATATATATATATTTATTACAAAAAGAATAATTTTAAAACAATAATATAATTTTATTTTATTCTAACATGTAAAATTTTAAACTAAAATGGTTTTTTTTTAACTAAAATATTTAATATTTTACAAAAACCACTGTAAAGATATACATTTTACCTTTCTAATATGCAGTGGCGTTTAAACAGTCGGACGTTTAACCCCACCCCCTCCTCTTTGGTATTTTTTGTATTATACATAATATATAAATATAAATACAATTTAAAAAATATATATTATTTTTTAATGTAACTCTTCCCATTGAAAAAATCTTTTTTTTCGTACCCTCTGTAAAGAAGTTTTAATTCAATATCTGTGTATACCACTGGTAATATTTACCTATGTACATAAATGATGAATTAAAATATTTTATACTTTTGTACTTTTATATATGATACATATTATAATAAATTATTTTTATGTTAATAAATTGAAAATACAAATTTTTCACACCTATATAGATTTATTTATAACAATAATCAAGGTTATTGTCTAGTTTTTAAATTCTAATTAAAATGTAATGCAAATTTGACGAAAATTGTAGCTAAGTTCTAAAAATGATTGGATCACATAACTGATTAAAGACATACAGGAAACGTTTAATTTTTAGTTTATAATATTTAGATCATTAATTATTATATAAAGTATATTAAAATAGTCGTTTTGACATATCAATGAATATATCTATTTCAGTGACTTACTAGCCAGTGAAGGTATTAACATAATTATTTTTTATCAAATCGAAACGATATTGAATTTAAGTAGTTGATAAATTATAATATAATATTGTGATTCTACACTTTTTGATTCTTCAAATGACGTAATATTATGTCCCAAGCATAAGGTAATAATAATGCACATGTCATAATATGTGAATTTATTGTAGGGTTTACATAGCTCTAGTACATTTATATCCAAAATGTGTATATGCTTATATAACTTTCACTTTTTCGACAAAAGAAATGCATTAAAATAATATCGAATGCAGACCTCATACGTTGGACTTACAAACGTTCAATGAATGATAATCAACCTGAAAGTATTTGTTCGTGTTAGAAAAAAACATGACGGTATATGTTTTGTATTATGTTGATTAAAACTATACGTAATACTAACAACTAATAAGAAACTTATTATATTGCTAGGGAACTATTTATATCGAACACTACATTTTCAGTTTTGTATTTTGTACCTTTGTTTTTGTTTGAATAAAATTTTTGATTTAAATAAACCATGTTTCAAAAAACAATACGAAAACAGCTATTGTATAAGCCTTCATTAACAAATCTAGATAATATTGACGAACTGGATAGTTCGAGTCACAAAAAAATCAAAAAAAGTGTACATTATTCAACATCGGGTTTAAAGAAAGGTTTAAATGATTACAACGAATTAAGTACTAAAGAACAAAAAAAGATGATGTCTACTACAGTATTAACTCAAATTCCAAATGAAATAATAGATAAAAAAGAATACAGAAAAAATAAAAACAATCGAAATCGTACGCGACAGGACTTAGAAATAATGAAAATATTTACATCACCAGAATGGTTGAAAAAACCGTTTGATAAATCGAATAATTCTATAATAAACTCAATGGTTAACAAAGATATTGCGTTAACTGATATGAACTTAGAAAATATATCAAATCCAATTGATTATGAAGCGGTGTCGATGGAATATCTAGATATACACGAGATTAACGACCAAGAAACCGAAGAAACCGATTACGTCGAAGAAAAAAAAAACGTTTACCTTTCTAACAAATCGTTTAATCGCGTCCAGATATTTGAAACAGAAGAGAAAGAATTAGAAAACAATCTACAGGAAAGCATGATGGAGAATCAAAATGGAGTAGAATCGTTCGAGGTATCCAGTTTTAATAGTAAAACGGAGCACGAATATAATATGTCTTTTGAAGCAACTAAAGATATTATAGCTAACGATTATGAATTACGGCCATCGTATATAGACGGAGAATATATAGCTTCTAATGTCGATTTGTCAGACAGATCACCAAAAGAAGTTAATAAAAGCAACTACATTTCTAATGAAGATTATGTATATGAAAATCAAACTTGCGTTGAGTATGAATGTTATTCTTATAGATATACAGTAAACGTCATATTTTAATAATATTATGTTTATACTAAACTATTTTTTTTTTTTTTAGTACTTATTTTATTAATTTTTTAGATTTTTATTTTTCTTTAAATTATCCTAATTGGATGGATAATTCATAATATTAGGTATTTAATTTAAATTAATTAGGTATTAAATTATTGTAGTAGGGGAAAAAATTCCAATCTCGTGTATGATACCCTTGTTAATTATAATAATTAAATTTGATATGAATATAGAGAATGTTGTGAAGAACAAGAAACTTCACTGAAGCCTAACTCCGAGGTGTCCATTTTCAACTTATCCGAAGAAATACTAGACGACGTGGCTTTTAATTTCGATGATTTAAGTGACAGCTGTAATAAGTTACAATATTTCAATATTATTTGTTCCTGAATTTAATACTATGTTCTAGACGGTTCTGAAATAGTTGATCGGTCGCCCACGGTGTCATTAAACACTGATGTAATGACTCGAATAATTCGTCAAAATAAATCACGTACATTTTACATTCTCGTATTAGTAGTATTAACAAATGTTTATGGCAGTTGTGAACTATCTAGGTAACTACATGACTGAAAAACAAATGAGTAATGAATCGGCATTCAGAGAAGCCATGGATCTGATATTTGAAGAAACCAAAGAATCACTGGGAACACTTTTAATTGAGGGTTTGTTCATTGTGTCAAAGAGACACCGTCAGGGCGCATTTAAATACTTAGGTAAATGGTTGTTGATTCAAGCTGATATCAGAGATGAAAACAAAACTGAAGAAGAATCTATGTCAACTTTTTGAAAATAAAACAATTAACATAAAACGTTTAAGACTGTGAACAAAGTTCTATAATTACACACTAATGCCAGACTGTCATAATCTTATAATTAAATGAATAAATATAATATGTACCATTGGTAACTACTAAAATGTGATACTTTAGCAATCTAAACTTTTTGAAAAATGGCATACATTATAATTGAAAAGCACAAACCGAGTATGAATCATACAATTTTAAAATAAATTGTACGAATTACGAACTGGTATTATGTTTTAACAAGTAATTTGAGTACTAATAAAAATTTAAATCGTACGTAAAATAAAGTATATTTTTAAATATTTTAATGCGTTGTCATCGAAGGTCATTAACGCGTAACATTTTTTTTTTTAAACTATGTTATCAAACATTTTAATTTATTAAAAAAAGTCTTAAAATTTGATCTTTGTTTTCTAGACTAATTGTTTATACAATATATAAATTTATTTGCATAAATAATTGTTCTAAGAAATTAGATTGAATATAACTCGGTTCAATATCAATTATCAGTAGTAATATATTTGACGATTCGCCAAAAATTATTTATGATATTGGTTTACTACAATAAATTACAATACTAAATAATACACTGGAATGTCTACCAAATGCAACAATTAATAGATGCTCTTTCATCGTTTTAATTTTTAGATTTAATAAAATAAAATTTTGTTATTTAAATGCTTATATGTTGTACAAAAGTTATAACTGAAGTCCATTTATCATGATTGAATGTTAGCCATGATACATGTCTACACAATCAGATTCCAAACGTTCATAATAAAACGAACAAAATTAAAATTGAATTCAAAGATTTTATAAAATTTAAAATTGTAATTATAAATGCAGTAATATTATATTATACGTACCTCCTACTATTAATATTAATTTTTGACAAATATTTTAAACTTAATATGGGTGTAAAATATTTTAATTATATATATATATATATTATACGTATATTTATTGTAAAATTAAAAAATTCAGTTTTCGATATATAGTGTATCATATATGTATGTTAAATAAAATTTTTTTTTGAATAACAAATGTTAAATAGATATTTATCTGTGTAGATCATCATCAGTATGGCAGCACATGGCTTTATCGATTCGTAGAATGTTGGATTAAAATGTACACAACAATGACGTTTACGTTTTTTATATATAAATATAGTTTATACTTTGTTTAAATTTGATTAAATTAAATTTAATAATTTTCAAAAATCATATAAAAAAATGTAATAAATAAAATATTTTTTGTGAAAAAAAAACTATTTAATACTTTAAGGGAACCTATACATTCTGAATACATAGGTACGTAAATAAACTCTTGACAGTAAGTTAATATTGAACTTTTCAAATTTTTGTAGAGAATTTAAATTTAAACCATATTATAAAGTTTTCCGATTTTATGTAAAAGTAATAAATTTTTTTTAATGATTTTCGACTTTTGAAACAAATGTAGTTTTTGGTTGTCAAATGCACTGGTACTCGGTTGGCTTTGATTGATCGACCAAAAACTTAAAGTTCTACAAATCAGTAATGTCTGTTTATACTTTTCATTAAACAGTTTCAAATCAAAATTAGCTTTCAAAAACTATTTTAAGAGTAAGAAAATATTTTACATAAATATTAATATCTATCAAATTGGCATGCATAATATAAGTATATTATTACTTATATTATTGATTTAAATCAATCCATGATTGTTTTTTTCTAGAAATATTCCATTTTATTCTAGTTGAATTAAAACAGACAGAAATCGGTTGATTATAAATGTATATACCTACATGGAAGATTTGAATAAAAAAAAATTATATTGTAGCCATTATCGCGGTACAATATTTTTTTATTGACATACTTATTATTATGCAATTATGTTTTTTGTAAACAATTTTATATATAACGATTATACACTATCCATTTATAATATAACCACTTCAGCTTATCTGTCTTTGAGGCCAATATATGGTCTTGTGACTATGCCACTCGGGATTACAATCCGATTTACGTGCATTAAATGCCAGGTCCAGAGAAATTCCAGATTTGGGTCAAGTGTGACAAACTTTGGTTTACCCGTATTTATCGGTTGGTTAAAGATAGCGAGGACCCTAAGGAACATGTTCACCCTTAACAACCAATTATCATAACAATATATATATTATATTATAACCTACGAAGGCGAACAATTGAAAAAATATGTAAGCTATATTTTACCCGGAAACTAAAAGCATATTGCTATATTTCTTTTTCGCGGCTTTTCAAGCACTCAAAAACATAATCTATGATTTATAATCAATTGATTTTTACGAGATTGATTGTAATATTTTAACTATGGATGTTCTGATATCAGAATCGATAATCGATATCGAGGTGGTATCGGTTTTGTTGTTGACAGATTTTTTTTTTTTATTTTAAAACTGATAGATATCGAAAAAAAAATCTAATTCAATAGTTTATTAATTAATATAAGGTTGATAGCCGTATGGCATGACAGTCAACCACAATATTTCAACTACTGTGATTTGTCATTTGTCACGCAATATCAATAATATTGTAATAATTAATTGATAAAAAAATAGTTGCCAAATAAATTATAAGTAATCAATGCTAATATGTATAATACCAGTTGTAATTTTGCCAAAATTTGTTTTTTCTATTATATCATTTATCGGTTTTATGTAAGTAGAATAAAATATTGTGAAATATCTGATATCAGTAAAAAGTGGTATCGGCCAATCTCTTAATTTTTAGCAACTTTGTGTATGGTTCTATACGAGATGTAAAAATTAGCAGATACTGATGTCATTAACTATGTAATTATTTATGTTCTTATCAATATTATTATTATTTTTTTTTTTTATAGTTATAAACTATTTCTGTTACAATCTGTAGTATAAACTTTTAAAATTATTTTACGAATTGTTGCAAAACGTTTGCAAGACAATGTCAATAATCGTACTACTAACAATGTTCTAGTGTGTGTTCAATTTATTATTTTAGACAATACGTTTAAACATTAGTTGTATATACTCGTATATTTGTTTGGTTTTTAATCTCTTATGATGGGTTTTGCCAATTGTTTTATTCTCGGCGAACACCAAGCTTTTAATGCATTTGGATTGACTGCAAAGGCGTTTGCTTTAACATCAAATGTTTTTGGCGTTTCCCTGACTTTTGGTATTGACAATTCTTTGATCCTATCTGTGGCTGCACGTGTATATAAAAACAAATAAAAAAATTTTTTCATACAAAGTATTGCCAGTTTTTTAAAAAATTGTACTAAAGATTTTGTCGAGCTTTGAAATAATAACGATGTAGTATAATAATACTACATTATAAACCAATACAAAAAAAAAAAATTCTTAATTTATTATTATTATTTTTTCTATTTATCAATATTGGTGTTAGCAGACCGAGGAAGAACACTTACTTAGTACTACTACGTTACACAATATACACATGTGCAATATGTGTAGAAAACTACGTATATTATATTTTAAATAACTGAAACCAAGTTGCGAAAAAAAGGTACTAAACTTAACATTTTGGTTTAGTGATCTTATAATTTCCGTAATAATATTGAACATTGAAGTGTACAGAGCTTTTGAAAAATGTGTTCCCTTACTAATTAACATTATCTTTTAAGTAAAAACATTAACTGTTTAGGGAATTAAAACGGCGCGAGAAAATAAAAGGTAAGTATCTCAGTATATCTAAAACTAAAGATTTTTCAAGGAAACATTATACTTTGAAATAAGTATAAAGGAAAGAATATCGAGATCGCTAACTACTATTAATAGTTACTATATATTTTATAACTTATAAGATCTAATTCAAGGCTGAAATAATTTGAATAAATTAGGTACCTCCTATAGTTATTATAACATGTTTAATTTTGATTTGCAATAATTTTATACTGGTTTGTGTACACATAATTGATATCCATAATATGAATAGTATATTTATTAATAAAAAAAAAATCCACTCACTAGTTTTTAATGTTTTAAATACATATTTTCATATTTTTTAGATTTACATTTTTGTTTAATATTTTTATTCCACCAAATTTTGTTAATTAGTTAATTAGTTAATAGTATTGTGGGTTATTGTTTATTATGGTCTTATTCATTGTTGTATATACGTTTATAAATATATATATAACGATGAAATAAGAATATTATTTCATTGTAATATATATTTTGTTCTATTGTTTATTTATGCTTTATCATGCTATAAAGTGTGTACGTAATCAATACTTAAATTGTATTATATTTATAAGAAACTTTGTATAAAGTAAAATATCTAAAGGTAAATAACTACCTACCTACTTACCATGTTAACCATTTTAACAATTTTCTATGAGTAAGTTTAATTTTGGAGTTGTTTATAATATCATGACATTCGTTAGTAGTTACCAATATATTTTTTTGCATTTATGAGTCTATTTCGTGGATCGTAATTTAAGTCCATCAAAGTCTGTTCATTTAATTGCTTAGCAACAGCCAAATTTTTAGTTCTATCACTGGCGTTATATTTTAGAGCTGCACTTTTAATCTAAGACACAATTTCATAATTAAATAAAATTAAATAAGCCACACGACAGACAACTGTACGCGTTACCGTGAATAATTCTTCAAATGTCTTTTCATTGGTGTCCGGGGGACGATTGACAGGTTGGGACAACGGTTCTAAATGTGTCATAATTGTTTTTAATGGTTTTTTGATTCTTTTCTAAACAATCTAAAAGATAAATCAATGTTTATAAACGTATCGAACAGTCCATATCTTACTGGCGCCAGGGGACTTGGCGGTGTTCGTCTGGCTGCACCAAATATTTTAAGTTTTTCCAAATAAGCCAGCCATTCAATTTTGTTTTTAAAACGTGTTGGTTCAATTTTTTCATCCCTTTTAATCATAAAAAAATGTTACATATATATATGTATTAAATTTGTTGCTATTAATTATTTGTTTTCTGTATATATAATTACACATCATCTATGAACGGTTTTGGCCGGGACAGTTCGACTAATCTATCACTAATAATTTTTATTTTGTTTTTATATTTTCCTCGTGACATAGTTGGAGAGTAATAACTTTCCCAATAAGCATTTTCTTTTTTTGGTATGGCTAAATATTCCAATCTATCTGTAAGTTTGGCTTTAAGAGCAGCAGGAGAAATCACAAAAGGTCCCTACACATGACATTATAAAGATATTTACATTTTTATTTATTAATCATAATTGACCTCGAATTTTGGATTTGGCCATGGTTGTAATTTCCGACACATCGGTCTACTCAACATTTCTAGACGAACCATTCGATATATTTTAGTGTAATCATCAAATTTTCTTCTCTTGTTTTTAGATTGGATTTGATTTGTAGATTTTTGTTCCTATAAAAATTAAAAAAATTATACATGTTTATGACTTAAGTTATACTCAAAAAAATATCATAACTTGATGCGCTATTTACCAAGTCTTTTGAAGATACCCCTAAGGCTCTAAGAAACTCATTTTCATCAAAGTGGTACGACATTATTTCTTATACGTACAATTTAAATGATGGATGTTAACTATACAATTTGCATTTATTATTAGTCAAATAAATCACATTCGTTATATTGATATTTGTAAAATTGTTTCTAAGCGATTATTTAACAAAATATTTAAATAAAAAGACATTTTTAATAAATTACATGCATTAATTAAAATGATAATATTATATTATTTATATTCTTTTTTCTATATGTTTTTTTAAAATATTCTATATAAAATTAAACAACATTTTAATAATATTTAAATTAAGATGTTATACAATTTCTAAAAACTTTATAGTATGGAAGTGATGCGATTGGTCTTTCACAATTCGCCTCTCCAAAATAATGTAATCGAACATAATCATCACATGACAGTACGCGATCATTATTGCAATCCTGAAAATATTCGATATTAGGTAGGTACATATATAAATGGAGGATTATTAGTCATTAATAATTTCTATAGGTAAACAAAACTTAATTAGTATTGTATTTTAGAATTGTATCTATTATTATATTTGAATTTATTTTTACCTATTTATATAAATTAAAGCTGTGTACAACATATTGCTTTGACTTTTATGAATTTAAAGATTTTACAATTGAAACAGGAAATTTGAATAAATAAACAAACTGTCGAAGAACTGTTATGTAGAAAATAATGGGAATTAATAGGTACTTAATGTATTATTATTACCTAAAACCTATGTGTTGTTTGGATTAAAAATGTAAACACTTGAAATAAAATAATAGAGAATGAATAAGTGACAAGTTAAGGACATAATATTTGACAGACACTAAGTATTAAATACTTAAATAGTTAAATGCAATCATTTTAATATAATTTATTTTAATTCAATTGTATTTTATTCGACAAAATACAAAAATCAAATTGATCTTATTGTTTTAAATGTATTGATTATTTTTTTATGCATCAATTTTTAATTTACTTACACCTTTATACCTAATAACATTATATTAAATCGATAACAAACATATTTATAATATAAGCAAACCTTAAAAACGTGTTATTTTTATTAAGTTGTAAAATAGTGTAAGAATTAAAATATTAAATAAAATTTAAAAGAAGTTTTTAATAATAAAAATGTATAATGTGGTTTATGAGATAAGTCTGCATTAAACACTTATAAGTATGAAGATAATTTTTTGATAAAACGCAGACAGCATTAAATTTAATAAAAAATTTTTAATTAAATTAGTTAACAATACTTTTTAATTAATATATCGATTCATATATAAATGTGTTAACTATCAACGTGTTTTTTTATGACTGATTAGAAATTACATTTAAAAAATATTTAAATTAATCTGTGGACAATATAATAGTTGAATGAATATTATAAAGCGCGATAATCTATAAAATATAAAAATACGCAAAGAAAAATACGAAACAGTTATAGGTATTTTGTACAACGTTTAATTTGACGATAATTTATTTAAATCGTGGGCTGTGGAAATAAATATAATCAATGGAAATAAGTGCGTTTATTGGTTATTTTAAAATATTGTCGAAATTGTAAGTATTTCTAATATCAGAACGGATACCTGATATACATAAATATTGTTTTAATAATGTCTAGATTTGCACATTGCACGTTTGAGATATATAATTTAAACTAATCTGCAAAATAAACACTGGACACGATTTACAATTTTCAATAATTTCATTTATAATACAAAAAGTATTTTTAGTGGAATTATATTTTAAACTCTAATATTGTGGATCAATAATATCACAGGTACAATGCATTTCTATAAAAGAAGATCAACATTTTTATAAAATGCTTGATATAAATATTAGTCTGCGAAATCTACGTAAGCATTCGATAGGATGTGCATGTTGTGTAAATTAGACCGATCGAGGAACAACATTCAGTGAAATAATTTCCATTAAATATGTTATACACCTTTTATACGTAATATAGAAAATACTAATAGACTGTCATGAATCAACCCTAAGTACATATTATACTCATTACCTACCTATGCGGAATCGACTATGATTTTATAATGGGGCATTTCAAAACACATTTCAAATAAAATTGAACTGTTAAATATTGCGTTCAGACAATAGTAAAATATAGTAGGATATGCTCATAATCAAAACGCAAATAATATAATATCAGGTGTAATGGTTCAAAAAATAATAAATGCGTTCGACTACAATGTCGTGGGTTTAGGTATATTCGTTTCGAATGTCGCATAATGCGTATTAAAAACGTAGGTAACTACGTAGCATTGTAACAAGAAAATTTCAAAAAATTGCACCTCCTTATCTCATAAATACTAAAACAATTATGGCTATCATTATCTTATAAAATCCAATACCTTTGCGTATCTCTGTATATACTGGTTTACAGCCCTCGCTGCGCAATACGGGTCTCTGACGCACCTTTCAAACGCTAAAACGAAAAGTGTTCCAAAGTGAAACGACACGAAAAAATACTACAAATTATTATGTTTCGGTACGATAAAATGCATAAAAGATATGGAATATTTTTCAACACATCAACCCAGTACCTCCGATTCTTGTTGGGTCGTCTCCTTGAAGCACAGGCGTACCGGCGTCTTGCCAATAAACGTCGCTCAATAAGAACACGCCGCAATATTTGACTTCGTTTTGTTCTATGCACTCGAGTGTTTGGTTGCACCCGGAAGACGCTTCACACATGCATCCGATACATTTTTCCGTCCATCCAGGTGGAAATTCTTCTGTAAGAGACAAAATATTTTCAGATACACATATAATATGTACACACGAAAACCCATATGGTTAGGTCGTTATAGTGTTGGAGCTGATAGTATTATTACGATAGGGCGTATACCTAAAGTTTATATTGGACGTTATAAAGACTGACGTATTCGTAAGTCGTTATTATTAAAATTCACCGAACTCTATTTATACAGTTAAAATTGTATGTTATTTCGTTCCAATAATATAATAATTCAACATTTAGAATGTATGAAGAACCTATAATATTGCTCTTATTTTTTTTTTCGGGACTTTCTTTTAAATCTAATATATTATGAATACCACTCGGACATTTTCATATAAAATAAAAGAAATTGCTACCTTTTGAGTAAGTTGGGTCCAATCAATAAAATACAAATAAAAAGGGAGAGGGTTGTATGATGTCGTTAACTTAATGGTATACTATAAATTTGAGTCCGGAAGCTGCTTGCATTGAATATCTGAAGTGCGTTGAAGTTAATCAATTATTGACAAAAAAGACCTCTCTTGTAACTTCAATATGCAATTTTAATATTAAATAAAAATTATAAATGTAGAGTGTAAAGAAAAAAATAATAATAAGACTTTAAGAGAAAATAACATTTTAAAATGTATTATAAAATCATATTTGTATGAAAAGAAATAATATATTCAGATTATCAAACAGTATAACTTACTTCTATTATTATATTAATATTTATTTATATTTATATTTCAACTTACATTTTCATGATTTTCAGAATTCATAAATAAATCCATAATTTACATTTTATTATTCATCAATCATCATTAGTTTGTTTGTATTTTGATGATGATATAGTTCAGATTCAGCTCAGATTTACAATAATAATGTATAAATGTCTTTGTTATTACAAAAGCTCTAACGGATGAAAATAGTTCTACCCTTATAATCACGAAATTAAACATATTATGTGTTATTCTATAAAAATTAAAGAAGTAATATTTTTAATTTTCTAATATCTTTCTTTTAGTTTATTAGTATCTTCAGTGCATTTAGTCCAATAACATATATTTTAAGCGTTGGAAAATTGTAAGCAAGAGTACGTAATAAATTTTTAATTATTTCATTTATCATCAATTTTAAAGACTACACATTTTTCAACCTATCAAATTTTACCCATCCAACTTTACTTGTTTCTTATTTAAAAATCTATCGTTTAAATTTATTATGAACGGCACTTATAGGTAATTATATTAAGCGGTTTAAATTATTTCAACGAACTGAAAACTATTAATTTATATAAAAGGAAATCAGTTCTTTGCATGATAACAACTATTAACATAATATTATAATCTGATAATGTAATTCATGAAATTAGCATACTTAATAGTCGTGTTAAAAAATGTATCTAAATAAATGTTAACTAGCATGCAATTTTAAAATAAAGAAAATTGATTATTGTACAATAATTATGTTAATAAAAATAAATAGGTACCTAGGTGTGAATCGATTGGTTTTTGAAAACTTAGAATATTTAGTGTATTTTATACAGTTAACTATTTTAGCAAATAAATTACTCGTTTCAGATATTATTAAAATCCTTTAAAAGTTCCAAGAGGTGCTAACTTATATTAACGATTTGTGGATAGATTTATTTTTTACTAATATTACCCATCAATTTGAATTTTAAAAACGTAATGTAGTGTTTTGTTCTCCATATAATAAAACTAAAAATTTTAAATACAACAAAATTTCAATATAAATTCTTATTTTTAATTGTACGTTATTTATAGTGTGCTGTATAACTTATTACTATTTTGTTTTGTTTTTATCACACGTTTTTTATTTTTTTATAATGCTATTGCGTAAGTAAATTTGAATCATGATATCATGTACCTATGGCAAATTTTATGTGTTTTTTTTTTAATGGTTTTAGTTTTAAAACCATTTATACATTAGTAGAATGTCTTGAGTTATTGTTAAAAATTATAACTATAAAGTTTTTTTATACCTGAGTTTAGTTATGTCCATTAGAAACATTTGATGCATAATTTATCTTTCAAATATATACTACACGGTTACTGTAATTGCATTATTTATGATGTCTATTTTTAATTTTGTTTCATAAAGTTATTAACATTTTGTAAAGCATAATAATAAGTTTTTGATTCTAAATGGAGGAAGTTTATTTTTTTTTTATCGTTGTCATTTATTATTTAATTTCAAACAAAAATAAGTCTACCAGATAGCAACGTCTTAAGAATGTTTAAAAAAACACAGAAACTGACAAAACGTTGAGCATATTTTTTTTATTAAATTATACTTATCTCATTTTAGTGTCGTTTAAATTGGGCTTGTTATCGCCAGTTTATATTTCGTTATCTGGCATTGCCTAGCCCTCTAGTCGTAATCAAGTAATGTCATTACAACCGACCTACGTCTTTTAGAGATAATATATTATGATAATATTTCAATTTGATAAAAAAAAAAAACGCACCACACAAGCCACAACAACTACCGCAAACAACAACTATTTTTAAAATAAATTATCTGGACACTGTGACCGCAGTGTGTTACTTGAGAAATCGAGGCCATTGAATTATTATAACTGGACTATAAAAAGGTATGTACCTAATGGGTGGCCGCCAACCTACCTACGCTTTCTGATGATGCTCTTAACCGGACGGAAATACTCACCTCGAGAACAGGATACAACAAACGGACGAAGTTGACAAACTATATTATTATTGCCAACTGTATTACATTATGCTCGCGGTGCGGTTCTAAGTGAAATAATAATTGGCACAGATTGAATACAAAATCAACGAACGAGCGTAGACAGGTAAATGGTATACACACATTTGAGGAGTAAAACAGTAATTGTTTACTGTTATTTTCTTTATTCGACGTTGTCGTTTCGGTTAAAATTCTGTCGGCACGATATATTATTATAAGGATATCATCGTAAAAGATTAGCTAGGCAGGCGCCCTCTATATACTAAAACAATTGAATATCAATTGTCCAAGGATGTGTGGACAGAATAAGGCATTATTCCAATAATTTTTTATTTAGATGATTATTCAGATAAAATTTTATTTGAATAATTTTCACAACGAATTATTCGAATAATTTTCAAAACTTATATTGAGTTCTATCCAAAAATGTATAAATGCATTAGGCATTTAGATATTAAATAGGAAATGTCCCATATAGCTATTATTATTATTATTATTATTATCTTTATTATTATTATTTAGTTAGGTACTATTATTTAATTTTGTTATAGTTATTACAAAATTATTATTACAAATAAATACATATTTTACACTGTAGTAATCCAAATTAAAAAAACATATCTATTTCTTAACTTTTATTTATAGTTCAAAAGTAATTTTGCTTATAATATTTTTTGCATTTATTTGAAATGAAATAAAATTTATAATTACTTAATTTATTGATTTAATATTTGAGTGTTTAAAATTACCAACCAAAGTTTAATCAATTAAGTAAACGAAAATTAAATGAATAATATTTTATTCGTATAAATTATACGGTATAATTCGTTGTGAAAATTATTCGAATAATTCGTTATAAAAATTATTCGAATAATAGCTAATAATAATAATAGCTATATGGGACATTTTCCATCTAATATCTAAATGTATAATCTATTTATACATTTTTGTATAGAGCTCAATATAAGTTTTGAAAATTATTTGAATAATTATCTAGATAAAATTGTGCCCAACTCTGTGTGTGGATTTTGGATGCTCTTTTTTTTTATGCGCGAAATATGGAGACCTAAATTTAGGTATTGTTTTCTAAATGAAAGCGTCCCACGACGTGTTAATAATTTAGCCGAATGCCGGTGCCAGTATTATTACAGGTATTACACAGTTTCGCATAGGCGTACGTAGGTATTTATAACGACGTGACCATTAAAGCCTGCATATATTATCAAACACGTATTTAATGAAATAAAATATGATATATTCAATTAGGTACGAATAGTTGACAAAAAACAAACGTATATTTTAAACATACCATTATGAAATCGGTCACAAACATTTGTATTTGAATAATTTATGATAACTTTTTTAAAAATTAAAACAAAATATTATTATATCAACTGTTTGAAAAGTTCCGCACCTACTTCCTATATGGAAACATTTTTAAAAATGTTTATAAGCATTAAAAATATGTCCTTAAAAATAACGGAGAAAATTAATTTTCATACTGTTGATTCATATTATTAGGTATATGTAACTATAATTTTGTCTTACGACTTATTGTTTTAATCATCCGTATATCATGCTTCAAATGTAAATTGGAACAAAAAAAAAAATTAATTTTGTAAACTTTTTTAATTGAATAATGTATATAATATGCAATTAAAATAATAACTATACTTTAAAAATTGTAGACTAGAGTATATATTTTGTTTTATATTTCTATTAAAATTAAACTATTATACTAGCACAACTTCTGTGACTATTAATAACTTTTTCACAACTAAATATTTTAAGTGGTATTCTAAAGTTATACAATTTATTTTACGACTGTGAATCAAAATTATTATAATATATATAAAACAACACTTAACAGATTAGTGCATGTATGATATAGTAAATGAGTAATAAATATATACTTATACGATGAAACGTAATCTAAAATATATACAAATTATAAGTATTAAATCGAAATAATAGGTACGAGAATGAAATTCAATATATATAT
Organism: Pentalonia nigronervosa; assembly: GCA_014851325.1. Lineage (NCBI taxonomy): Eukaryota > Metazoa > Arthropoda > Insecta > Hemiptera > Aphididae > Pentalonia > Pentalonia nigronervosa. The sequence goes on along the minus strand of JACXSJ010000123.1, from coordinate 36,946 downwards.
ATTTAATCTAATAAATAAATTGGGTATATTATTGAAAATAAAACAAAGTCCGTTTATTTTTTTGTTTTTAATAATATTATAACACGTATCAAAACTGATTGGTATAAAATATGCGTGTAGGTGAAACTGGAAACTAATGCATAAACTATGTTACTAATTTTGGTCAACAGTATATTATTATTCATTATAATTTTCGTATTACGAGTTTTTAAATGGATATTCGTTTTGGTAAATATTTCATTTTTACAGTCTTCTGTGTTACCGTATTACGTTTGAATCGTATTTATACCTATACCAAATAGCAAATTATATGGTACCTATAACAACAGGATATAAGCCGGATACACAAATCCTTGAATTTTAAATTTTTAACCGATGTTTCAAACCTTGTTTAATTTTTATAGATAATTTGTTCAACAGAATATACTATGTCTTCGTAATATTACATTTTTAAAGTTTAAATAATTATCGTAAAAATAAACAGAGTAAGAATAAATAAACGAAGCGTTATAGTTTTTAAATTAAAATACAAAATAAACTATTTATAGGAAATTAATTGTACTATAAATTAATTTAAAACTTTTGTTTGTGTGATATGTGGGATACGTACAAATATAATATGTAAGTATTTACGTTTATGAACAAATTGCAAATACAAAAGGAACATTTCGTTTTTTCTTAAAATGTAATTATTGATCCTTGTGATATTTTGGTATGAAGGTTTTAAAGCTAAATGTAAAATGGGCAAAAAATAAATTTTATAAAAAACAAAATATTATGATTACCTTGCAAATCATTTTGAGAGAAAACCAACGCGACGAACACTGTCGCTAACAGGAATTGTTGAAGTAGCGCGCCCATGACATCCAACTGCTTCGACGGATTTTTGCACAATGAGTGTCGTATAGATCACACGGGGTAGAAGATAGCTAATGGCTATTGCTCGCAAGTTGATACTAAAGTGGCCTGGCCTAGGTGTTCTCAAAATGTCCCCACCTGTACAATACTGGAACAATATTTTCTAGGGCCACCTGTGGTTTATTTTTTTTAACACGATAACCCGTAGGAACAAATAATAAACGTTATTTGACTCATCTGTCTCCTTATACATAATAATATTATGCTGTTGCATAATTATCACGTTTTTACGACAGGCAATGAGAATATAATATGTTTGGACGCGTCATAACCTTAAATATATACACATTTCACGATTCTCTGTAACACATAATATTATAATATGGATATGACGAGTTATCGAAATATTTTTTACTAAATCCACTTAGCCTTTAAAGGTATTAGATTCCCTCTAAAACTTACGAAAAATAATCCGATTATCACGGTAAAAAATGTATTAATTATTATTTACTGAAATAATTCAGCCGCGACCACAACAAGTTTAAATAGTTTGTGTATTATATTTAAACTGTAAAATATATTGTTATGTCGGGTGTAAAGTTTTTGATTTAGAAATAAAATACCGCACAAAACCTAAAGAAAATATTCGTGGTATTTTATGAGTTTTGCAAATGAATTAGTCTCATTTGTCCATTGGATATTACAGTCCACCCAGTGTTTGGCAGACGTAAATTTTTAACAAAATCACAAAGAAAAAATGAAATAAATCGACTAACAAACACAAATGATCGGTTGATAATTATTTTGGTTTAAATTATAAAATCATTGCAGTTTGAATATTTTTTAATCAAATTTCGAAAATTTTTATGTTATATACATATAATATTATGTAATAACAATATAATATATTTACCGATTAAAACAAATGCGGCTTGCGTGTTTGTATTGTGGTAGTACGTTAAAATTTTCGATAAGCATAAAGTAGTATTCAGGGTAAAAATGTCATCCCCTAAAAGAATATCTGATGACAGAGTACTCGAAAAAGCAAATATAAACATTTATTGCAATATCGTATGTACTCGTATTATATCATATAAGTAGGTATATCTTTACATTAATAATATGTAGTTGCAGTGATTGCGGCGGTGGCTTCCGTCGATGGAAAACATTTGCAATAGTCTTTTGCATCGTACTCTGATACAATACTAAAATGTACCGACACAATACTATGCTCGTAATAGATAATGAAACGGAATAAAAGCCGAACAGAATACGGAGACGGTGGGTATGGTAGGTATAGTAGTATGGCACTCGTATTATATTCTTTAGTCCTTTTCTTTTACTCGGCTTGGCACAACGTATAGTGTTGTTTATATATTATATATATTGCCATTGTAAATGTGAACGCAGTGATAAATAATCGCACACGAAAAACGATTTTGAGCGGAACTCGTGGTTTACTGTTATACAGAGTTTATAGGACTCTTAAAAATGTTCATTTGCTGATAGAAATATAATAATTATTAATGATTAAAAAAAAAAATATATATCGAACATTGATTTATTGTATGTGTGATTTCTTATACTATGTAGTCTATTAATAATGGCAAGTCTCAATACCTCGAGCTACGATTTAAATATAAATATAAAAAAAATAACCATAACCGTTAAATGTTTGACGATTAACGTTTTTCAAACATAGAATTGTTGAATAATGACTTTTGACATTTTTAAATTACTCTGGTTATACATAATGTATCGTTATTTGTTTTAACCTTCAAGTTAATTGCCGGGTTTTAAAATTAAAAATTGAATATTTTACTACAAAAACACAATAATCATCTGCAGGATAATATATTTTACCGGTTGTAAATATAATTTTTCTTATATCTTGTAGGTCGTGTTGACCTGTTATATTTCATCAATTATAAATAAAATAATATAACATCGGGATGCAAGGATTTGAGGAAATAGAACAAAAGAATAATGTGCTCACACAAACAGTTTTCTGATTAGTTATTATGAAAACAGACGTCATCAAGGATTTAGCCAATCTTCTAGTGCTGCTCTCATTGTTACATACATAATATTACGAGTAGATACACGAGGTGAGCACATTTTTTTGTTCAACTGGTGAGGTGAACAAACAAAAAAAAAAAAAAAAAAAAATTGCACAATATGGACATTATAAAGGTTTGAGTCCAACAAATATTTCCAGTGCCAAATAGTAATAGTATATAATATTACAAAGTTATTAAAATAACACAAAATAACACATCATAAAAATATCATATAGTTTATTATCACAAAAAATAATAATAACACGAAGCTCCTACCTCACCCAGACACTCACATTAGATTTTGTTTGGATTCCAAAAAAAAAAAACCTGTTGAGACCGTAAGAGATTTTTTTTTTTTGTTTTTTTCGAAATATTAAATTACTGTTTTGCGTGCTAACCGCGACTTAAGAATTATTAAAGATATCATTGCATTATATAGTTGTTCGACGAACTGTGTCAAAGTGTCCCGACGAATTATTTCTCGAACACCCGTTATTTTCCGTGTAAATAATTTATTTTATACAAATATCGACCTTTTGAAAACACATATGAGCTTAAACATAATTAAATAACGTTTTTATTATTTTTACAAACATACAATATCATTCAACTATTATTATAATAGTAGCGTAGGAAATACGTTTCATAAGAAAATTAGAGATAGTGTTTTAAAATATATAAGTGGGCTTTCATCCCATCATTGCAGTTGGAGTTCTCGTCGTTGAGCATATTATGGAAAGGTCTGGGCAGCAATCATTATCTAAAATTGTAATGCCAGTCTATCCCGATAAGCTTTTAAAAGTGCTTTGGCAAGTCAAGAATTTTGATTCGTAATCTTTGGGCAGGTTGCCTTTGCATCCGAAACGTCCGAGCTTGTGAATGGCCGCGTAATCAAAGCAATTAATGGCCCCGTCGTTGTTGCAGTCCTGCGTGGATAACGATAGGAATAAAATATTTAAAAAAACCAACGTATAAAAAAAAATTACGATCAATCGACGACGTAAACGGAAAATCTGATTAAACCCGTACGGCGTACGTATATATCGTAACAACAACTAATTTTTGCTGTTAACTAACGGTTTACCTGAGCGTATTTGTCCATGTAAGCTATTACTGATTTTTTGGCGCACACAGGGTCGAGGGCACATTTCTTGTAAGCTGAAAACACACGAAAATAATATTGTTATTGAAACGACGAAAACGTCGATGTGGTTAATACAAAAAAATATTTTAATCGTTATCTCGTCATCACATCACGCCAACGTTTTTATTACGTGGTTTTCACAAGTAATACCCTAAAACAATATTATATTTTGTTTTCGACTGACAAAACGTATTAATTGACGTTACTCAGTATGAATAATGATATTATATGCTGCGATGGAAACAATTCACACCGCGGGTTGTAAATGAATAGGAAAGCCGATTTATCAGACAAAACTTTGGTAGTTACCGAAAATATTATTCAACCATGTCGGACACATAATAATAATATCCTGTGCGTGACACTTCCAGAATTGACTTTTGTTTGTTTATTTGGTCGTTTTTGGAGCATAATACGGTACTGTGTACTTTTAAACATTATTTGAAAAACAAAAAACTGCTGAATCATACTGTTTTTAAAAATATTATCCAGTAAATCTTCACATATAGCGACTATTATTTATGTACAATATTTAATATAAATGTCAACTCTGAAACTATGTTTTAACTTTTTACATAAGCAAGAAATCAAAAATGCTTAAAATATTTTAAAATACAATGAAAACCATTACTAGAGTATAATACATTCGTATATTAAACTGTGAGGACAACATTTTTTAAATTCTGAGCGGAGCGAGGAATGTATTAATTTTACAATGATGTGAGCGTGTTTTTATTTATTTTTTGTGGCTGTCAGCTCGTTTAAGGGCAGTAAAAGTGTTCTAATTTTATTCATCGGCATCTTTTTCGGCAGGAAAGTGAATTTAGTTAGTACTTGGTGGGGGGGAGGGGGAGTAATCACAGTAACTATATACAATTTTGACCAAATGTTTATATAAGTATTTTCTATACACCATAAAATTTTCAAAATATTTTGACTCTTTTAAGCTAATTTTAAGCATAATACATTTTTGGATTTTTTTTATTTTATTTTTTTATTATAGCCGATAAAAATTTTTTTACAGTCGGTCAAAAAACTTAAAAATTTAATACAAGGTTCTTCATAACTTTTTGTAAGTGAAAATTAAAAAAAAAGCTAAGCATAAGTCTTTAATAGTTGTATTTAGATTATTCTAATGTTGAAATTTCAAGAAAATACGTAAAAATCACGAAATTTTGCAATTTTTTTTTATTAGGAAATTCATAAAATTTTTTCTATTCAAATTTAAGATTTGAAAATTCAACACAAGGATCTCTATAAGTTTTTCTACCTTTCTAAAAAAAAAAAAATTACTGGAAAGTCAAAGTTATTTTTATGAGCGTTTGAAATTAGACAGGATATTCATCCGTTTTCTCTGGGAACGATTTTCTTATTTTGATGTAATTCAAAAAGGAATAACCGTAAACATTTGAAAATTTCACCAAATATTTAGATTACCATTTTTTATACATCAAAAAAATTTAAAAATATTTTGACAATTTTTAAGCTAATTATAGGTTTAAGAAATTTTTGGTTTTTTTAAATTTTTATTCTTTAATTATCGATAAAAAAAATTTAGCCGAGTCAATTTTTTTAAAAATTAATACAAGATTCTTCATAAATTGTTAAAATAGTAGATAAAAAATAATAAATATACATAGGCACAATTTTTTTTCATAAGCATTTAAACTTCAAATTTTGACTGAAATTCATCATTGAACATTTGCAAATTGTTTTATACTTAAAAATTTATAAAATATTTAGTTTTTATAGCTAAGAATTGTAAATTCAGAAAAAAGGTTTTTCATAATTATTTTATAGTGTAATCAAAAAATTAAAAAATGAATTTTTTATAGACATTTTAAGTTAAAATTTGGACATCAAAATATTGAACATTTGAAAATTATTTTGTGGTTAAAAATGTATAAAATATTCAAGTTTTATAACTAAGGATTGAAAATTCAAAGAAAGGTTTTTTGTAAGTTATTTTAATTGTAAATATAAAAATATTTAAGACATAAATCTACACTTTTTTTTATAATCATTTAAAGTTCAATGTTTTACCAAATTTATCATAATCTCGAATGTTTGCAAATTATTTAATAATTAAAAATCTATAAAATTATCAGTTTTTATTGTTAAAGATTGAAAATTTAAAACAAGCATTTTTGGAAGTATTATTTAATGTAACCAAAAAATCAAAAAAATGTATTAAAAATATAATTATTTATAAACATTTTAAGTTCAATTTTGGATGAAATTACATATTATTAATAGTAATAAATTAATTTTTTTAATAGTAATAATATCTTAAAATAGATACACTTACTTATATAGGCTGACAGACCGTCTTCGCTCAGAATTGTTTTTTGTATACAATAATATATGTTATTGAATATAAATTTAACACATCCATGAAAGTGACCCACTCGATAATTACTGTACAGCAGAGCGGTACCCACTTGTCGACCTTTTTTTTTTTAATTTGAACAACTAGTTCAAAATGTAAATACCTTTGGAAAATAGTACGTATTATAAATACTTTAGAAAAGTAGTTTTAAATCGTAGACAAAACAAATTTTTCCAAACAATTTATTTGTATAGTATTATTTCATATTATTATTATTTATTGTATTTATGAATACAATACTTATTTTGACTATTATTTATTTAACATCAAAAAAACTTTAAGTATAGGTGCATATTACAAATATGCATTACGTAAACAAAATATCATTGTTGACACCTAATCCCTATAGGTTAAAAGAAATGTCTGTAGTAGGAGTAGAGAGTCTATTAATTGTAAGTTAACTAATTAATTAATAATATTTAATTGATACATCATAATATTTGTTATAACTTTATTTAGAATGTTTTACTATTCAGGGTGAAAAACACGAAATATATATTATTCTTATTATTTATACGGTAACAAAACATAATTAATTTAATAAATAATATTATTCTATGATTACCGTGTTTTCATCTAAATTTGTAATTAAAATAACAAGGTTACTAATAAAATAGTCACTTATAATTTCGTGTTTAAATTATAGATTGTTATTAAGTAATTTGATACTGATTAGTAATTAATTAAATAGTTTTGTTCCTGTTGGGTATTTTAATAAAATTAAGTTACCAATATTTGTATTTCTTGTATTTTATTTAGTTATTCTCTTAAGCGATTCAAATTGATTTTTTATTGGTATACCTAATAATAATTATTTATTTATCATAGTTATATTTTATTTGTGACAGTTTATCATATAGTTCAATAGTAAGTATTTTAAACAGATCATCTGTACTGTATTATTTTCATTATAGACACTATTATTTCAACATTATTTTCGTTTTAATACGTTGATATAACTAGGACACTAGGTACTTATATAAACGTTAATTTCAAACTATTCCAAGACTGACATCAATAAATAGAAACAATATATATATTCTTAAAGAATTTGAATACTTTTTCAAGGATTCGAATATGTATATTGAATATATTATTAGCCATTAGGTATCTATTTAAAAAGTACGACGGAGCACTGTTCGTTGTGCGGGATGGGTGTTATTGTACCAAGATGTTAGACTTTCGATGATAATTATTAGCCTGGCGATGTCGTATTGTTATTAAATTTTCATCATACTTATTTATGTATAATGATTGATTTAGTATTTATAATATTTAATGACTAAGAATCTAAGATAAATTGTAACTTTTTCAAATATAAATGTTACGTTATGAATTAATATGCATAATATCATCTATGAATAATTTTTTAATTAAAATAATTATTCTAGTGTTTATATTTAATTGTTAAGACAAGCGTAATTCTTTTAAATTATCTTGATGACAAAATATGATGAAAATATAATATGCGTAATATCATTATTAATTACATATTGTAGTAAGTACCCACACCAAAAATAATCTCAACTAGTATTCTGCCTGGTATAGTGTCCCAAGTTTCCGCACTCTCCAGGTATGAACCATATTTTATAGGTTTCGCGAACAATTGTGATTTTGTGAGTATATTGTGTACTCAATTTCCGTCATAGTTTTATGAATATTGACAATTATATTTTACAGTCGCCCATGCAAAATATAATAAACCGATAATTCTTACGTCGACGTGCGAAAAAAATCTACTTTTCTTCTGATTTTGTACGTAATACTTCTACCCATATTGTAATTATCGACCATTATCTATTAATACAATATTATAATTTCTACTTATTCTACGGAATTTAATATTATTCTGAACGTTTGAGGGAGATACATCTGAAAACCATTCCGTGAACTCAAAACATTGTAATCTCCTTGCTCATTATAATACATCACTCACGTCGTAGATGTGTAGAAAATCCTATAAATCAGATATTATCTTACCGTCTGAGTCGTGTGGATTACTTCCTTGCACAACTGGTTTGCCCGAATCAGACCAATATGGCCATGTTATACCGAACATACCGCATACCTCTCCGGTACACTTCATGCTGGGTAGACAGTCGCCGATGGCTTCGCAAATACACGCCAAGCAAGGCTCCGTTACTTCACTTTTATGAATCGATGATTCCCAAGGAGCTGCAAAATGATTAATAATTTTTATTTATAATATTATTATCATTGTAACATCTGAATTAGAATTAGATTTGAATGCGATGCAAAATAAAAAAAACATAAAACGCTGCAGATATTTCATCAACGGTCGTGTTTTACGAATGTGTAATATTTTACATTTTTATATAATAGTAAAACGTGTTAGTGTTTTTTTTCATAAAAATCAACAGCGTACACACGTCCATTTGCACCAGCGTGAAATACATTTACGATAGTGTTGATAACATAAATAATTTTGTCTATACTCGTTCCCCGAATTGCGCGAACGAATAAGAAAAATAACCAATACGGTAACACATCGCACCACGTTTAAATTTGCTTTGTAGAATTATTAAATCATATTAGACTCAGACCAGAACAAAGGACTTATTGATTTTACAATGATGTGTGCTTCTTCACGGTTTGTCGGTGGTAAAAAAAGCTCTAAAAGTTTCATGCATCGCCATAGTTGTATTCCAAGTGATTTCCAAAAAAATGGTGGAAAATTGAAAAGAAAAACTACACCTATATAAATATTTTTTAACGAGTAATTTTAATTTTACCCTGGTAATACCTATTGTATTACTAGTAACCCGCGAGTATTTATCATAAAAACTTAAATATAAACTCATACTACAAATAAACCAACACTATTTTTAAAATGTTAATTAAAAAACTGATGACATATACACTGCGTAGGTAATGTTGAATATTTTTGGTAGATTATTACTGTTTATAATTTGAAATAAATGAGTTTGACAATTGAAATACATTTCATTTCAAAAATGTTATCATATTTTAATTTAACTTAATGCAATTTGGATACATATCATAATATCGTAATAATAATTAATCATTTTTTTCGTAATTTATTAAAAAAAATATTAAAATACGTTTTAAAATATTTACATATATTTTCATTTATTTTCAATTCCGTTGACCAATATATAAAAAAAAATTAATTTAAAAATAATGCGTTTAAAATATAAAAAGTAAATTTTATAAGACTAAAAATTAATTTTTATTTTAACCGAAATTTATGTTTAATAAAAAAATTAAATAAATTAAAATGCATTATAGTTGGTTTTAAACAATTAAAAATTTATAAATTTGTTACAAAGACAACTGAAGTATAACATTTTTCAACTAACTTAGATAACTGAAGTTTTATTTGTATCCATTTAGAAGTAAGTAATAGTTTCCCAATAAAATATTAAAAAACAATATCAAATATCATAGTATAATTGTAAATTAAGTTTGTAATTTACTAAAAAAAAAAAAAGGTTCCGTCATATTTTCCTTTTCAAACAAATATAAAACGTTAATTGTTAAAAAATTTTTACAATAATCTCAATAACTTTAATTTATGATAATAATGGTAAAACATATTTGAATGTCCCGAATTGACGTGTATTGGATAAAAAATTGTACTCTGTTCAAAGTCGTCAAACAAAATCGGTTCCTGGACAGATCTCAGCTATAGCCTCGAAACTTGAATTATAATCATAAACGAGTGGAGTAAAAACTAATAATGTCAATACATCATTTCGCGTAAAAACGTGTATTATAACAATTTAACTGCAGTCGTGTGATTTGCAAAAGACCGTCGCCGGATTATTATACAACAATATTATACTTCATATAATATGTGAGCATGACAAATCGCCACGACGTGAATATTTAAAAACAAAAAAATCAGTGTAATGAAAATTAATAATAATATAATAAAATATGTACTTACAGGCGTGACCAGAAACGGACAGTGCTGTTAGACACAAGACCACGGTAGTGAAAACGACGTGAAAAGCCATGGTGCGAATTGCCTTGGGATGTAGTAAAGTTGAATCGTTGAACTCGACTTGACCGACGTGTGCAGATGAATAACAGCAATTGCCGAGGCGATGGGTGTATTTAACGATTGTGGCCTAAGACATTATTTTATAACCTCCAGCCGGATAACATTATTATACACACATTATTATGATGGTACAGCGGATGGATTTCGAGACCGTTTACTGCATCGCATTATATTATTATTATGATATGATAAATAATAATTATTATTAGTAAACTAATTGTGTATATAATAGAACGTTATCCTGCACGGTTCATGCTAATGATGATTTTTCTCGTTGGACGTGTCATATAATATTATATTAACAAGAATAATATTTCGACGTGGTTTTCTTTTTACATTTTTTAAAAATATTTTCTCTCTATGTATCCGAATGACAAAATAATATAATTTCATAATTATATTGTCTTATATGAAATACCGTTTTGGATTGCACTGCAATTCAGTGAATGCAGAGGTCGACCATTTTGAAAAAAATATATATTAAACTGGAATCATAAAACACCAAACTCGTAAATAAAATATTAGTACCACAGCATTGTATAGATCTAATCTATGTGTTCTATTCTGTGTTATTGCAATTTTATATCACACTAAGAAAAGATTTTATTGTTATTTTTAAAAACGACAAAATACCCTATCGTGTTGAACAAGAGCTGACTGAATTATATTAATTTCGGTACTAGGTATTTAAATATTATTCTGAGATTTAATTGTATTAATATTTTTTATATATTTTGTTAAAATCTGCAATGCTTGATTTAATTTTAAACATTT
>JACXSJ010000123.1:13144-25573 GCA_014851325.1 Pentalonia nigronervosa | reverse complement strand
AATAATAACAATAAAATAAAAAAAAAATATATTAATATTATATAATATAATATTTTTATGTTTCATTCATCAAAGTTATAAAATACGCATATAAAAATGTATTTATGTATAATATTTGTCGTTAATTTATATAATATTATAGAGTATCTATGTACTTCTATAAGTTTGAAGGACAAGCATATTATTGTATTATGACGTGATGTTTTGAATGTGTTTGCGTTGGCCGTCGAGCTGTAAATTCTAAATTTAATTGTAAAATATAGCCAACCATGTTAACCATTGAGCTGGTTTATGATATTTTAATCAATTTTGTTCATAAAACATTTCAGATTCAATTATACACTGCAGTAAAGACTAGATACACATTTATTATGTAGCGCGCTCTTTGTTATATTATAAATTTGCCAACATTTTGTTTATATTGATTTACAAAATATTGAAGGCGTTTCTCAACTGAATCTAATTAGTACAATAAACTACTTACGTATAATTAATAATATATGTATAATACTTAATCAATATTACAACTTTTTCACATTATACCTTTCAAGTAAATATTAGATAACAGACTATCATTTTCGTATGCTTATAAAAGGCAAAACAATGTATTAGAGTCGGTAAGTTAAAAACAACTTTTATAATACATAAAACTGAAATTTTAAAAATGTTGTGATTTATTAGCTAGTTAAATTTTTTTTCAACCGATATATATTATATTATATTTTATGAAATTACGATTTTATTTTTCTATTATGCAAAAATGTCATTTTCATTTATATATCAACAACAATAACTTATACTGACTGCAGTAATTTTTTTAATCGACTTCTTATCTCTGTTTTATTTAAATAGTTGTTTTACAATAGGTCCCTAGTCGAATGTATCTTTTTTTAGTTCACGAGAATCATCCATTTTTGTAGACACATTATTCAACACTAGTCTGTTGAGACATGAGTTTAACTCATATTCCAAGTGTTTTACAATTCCATCCCTAGAATATTTATATATGGATATATGGATATTTTTAATGTATGGAAAATATTGAATAAAAAAATGATTAATGTTTGTATAAAAAAAATCAACTTTACGTGAAAAATGATGGACAGGGAAACAAATTCGAAAATAGATATTATATACATAATAATTAATGAAGGACAACAAGAACGTCTATTATAGTACGATTAAGGAAATTAGAAAATTATTTATGTAGTTATAATATTAATAGTTTTATATTATTATAAAAATACGAAATTGCACATAATATTATAAAATATTCACATATTTTTATTTTTGAACTAATAATATAATATATATAACTATTTAAAATTGTAATTAAGATTTAAAAACCAAAATATGTTGTTTGTTGTTGTGCCACTTACAATAATAGCAAATTATGTGTATATATTATATACACATTAATATAATGATATATAACAGAATAAGATTCTTTAGTTTCGACATTTAAAATATTATATTACCTATTTAATTTATTTGACTTTTGTGTTTTTAGACTCTGAATGGAGCGAGTTAAGCAATGACTTTATAAATAGGTGTTTTTTTTATTTATTTATTTTGTGCCAGTCATCTAATTTCGAAGCAGAACATTTGCTTCAATCAACGTAATCTTTGTAACATCGAGGCTATTTTAAGTTGTTTTTTGTCAGAAAATTTGATGTAGATAAAGGTACGGAAAATACAACGGGAAAATCGTAATGTTTACGCAACTCGAGTTTTCAACAAAATCTATTGTGTGTTTTTGTTGTAATTCAGTGAGGAATAACTACAAAAGCTTAATATTTTTACCAAGTACCTATTTATATCAGCATTTTTTAGATATTATTATTTTCAAAAAACATATTTTCGTTGCAGGAACTTACAAACACACTACAGACAATGAACGAAATACCTTACCATAGCTATAATAGTCCTTTAATTATCTGCATTAACTTTCGTTCCGGAAAATGATGTTATCAAATGCATGCAACTTTTGACCAGTTATATAATTGAAAATACATTTTACGCCAACAATACACAAATACATTTCTGAACCACTCGAATCAATTGTTTTGAAGATCCGTATATTGGAAATACAAAATAAAGGTGAAATCCTAGATTTCTTATAAACTGCAACCAAAATATATTTGCCAAGAAAAAATTTTATTATACTGAAAAGTGGATTAACTGAAAACAGTTCTTATGAATCAATTAGTTGCTTTATTTTTGTATTTATTGATTCATTGGTACATGCCACGTAAATCTATATGGGAATTCATTGAGGTAGGTATCCAAACAGAACAAAATTTTAATTAAATTCTAATAAATCAGTACTTATATAATATATAACGGTTTGTATTGAACCTACGAAAGAAAAAAAAAGTGTGATATAGCTAAACGAATTCTGAACATTGTTGGCGGTTATGACAATATAAGAAAATTGAAATATTTACGAGGCATTGTCTGTAACTTATCCTTATACAAGTGCAGACGTGTACCTATATTATTTATATTGTATTTTTTTTAAACCATATTAATTTTATTATAGTTGATTATTATTATTTAAGACAATAAAATTAAAAAAAAAAAACATACCATATAACATTTAAGAGTTAGGTATATTTGACCTTTTTTAAGCAATAATATTTTTAATTTTAATTTTTTTTGTTTTTGCTGATGTTATTTTTTTGCGATTTTCATTGCCTTCAAATTTTCCACGGACTATTTTGGATATTTTGTTGTAATTCTATAAATGTTAACTGTGGAAACTCGAAACTTTCCGATTTTATTAATTATACCATGATTTTCTATACACGATGAAATTTTTAAAACATTTATATTAAATCCGGATAAAATGTTTTCACTTCACTGTGGTGTAGTCGTGTCGCGTTTCGTATATTTAATATGTTGGTAACGAAATGCCGGTTATACGACACGACGTAGCGGAAACCCGGCTATAGTTTAAACTTTAAAGTACCTACAGTTAATAAAGCTGCAGTTTTAAGATATTTTTACCACGAACATAATATTTATACATACAAGTACTTTACGGACTTAATGTCACACGTCGATATTGATTTATAAATTACGTATGCGATTGTTTTGGAAAAAATTGTTTTAATTCAATAATATTGTATCGAATTAGAGAAATACTAATACTAGCTAACTAATAATTCGTATATTATCTATTATGTGATATTACTATATTAGTATTTACTATACAGGGCTTGAATTGGGTAAAAAAACTAAAAGGGGGTACAAAAATGTAAGAAATTTGTGTATCTGAAAATTTAAATTTCTAATTGATTAGGATATATTTAGAAAGGGTATGCTAAAATAGTTTTTTTTTAAAAAAGGGGTACTCCGTCCCTCCGCGCCCTCCTCAAATTCAAGCACTGTTAGTACATACCGTCTTCAGAGTGGCTCAGACAGAGATGCTGATCGACCCGTTTCTTTAGGCTTGAATCGTTTTTCCGTTTTCCTGTACACCTACGTCTTATACATCTGTCTGAAATTATTTATTATTAAATTCATCTTTGACACACTCGTTACCCCGTGGTGACTTAATAGTTACTCGTAGGATCAACGACAAGGTACACTCAAAATCTACATAGCACAGCGAGTTCCCGGGTTATTTTTTTATATTATTCGATTTCGATATGTGTTATTCCTGCATTGTGTGTACATTGAAGTAGATAGGACGAAAACGCATTATGCCTGATTGCATTTTAATATCGGCAATAGTGAACAGGTTGAGTAAAATGTCAGCAGACTATACAACAGTCGAATAATATTCTTATTATATTTTTACTATTATTATTTTTGTTGCGGCGGGTGAACTTCTTTTGGTTTTGAATACCCGTAAGTATATGTCCAGTAGGTCGATTGCCAGTTGTACACAATATTGTTTATTGAATTAAACTAACGTTTGCAGTAGCATATTATTTAGGATTTTCACTGACTGCAAGCGGAGTGAATATAATAATAGAATATAAGTTTGGAGATATATTTCTTGGGAACTCGATTTTTTTTTACCGGATGTATATTAAAACGTAATTGATTTTTTATACAATTTGGCTTTCAACGCGGACAATTCTAACAAACGAAATACAATATTATTATAAATAGTAACACATCTTTGAACGAGACGGCCAATTCAATTATTTTAACCACGTATATTAAAGGTATCTATATTTTGTTGAAACTGTAAATGCCACATTTAATTTTTTTCAAGTTTTATGGGAAACGGTAATTTTTTATTTTGGTGCCCATCTATAGATCAGTAAGTAATTTCAACGAAACAAATGAAAAATGTATAGCATATTAGTTTAAGACCGACCGTGCCATCATAAATCTAGTGCATTTTTTTTAATAAACTAAGTGTGATGAAATTAAAACAACAAATAATATTGTCTCATATATTATATAAGAACGTTGTCGTACTAGCTAAAAAAATGGTCAAGGGGACTCCTCCCATCGAATAAATATACGTCATCGCTGAAGACTATAGGCGTTTGACCTTTGTTTTCGTCAAAACATATATTAAAATAATATTAATCCATTGCAGTAGCACAATGCGTTTTTTTTATGTTAGTCAATTTTTTCGTTGTTAATGATATAATATTAATAATATCGCAGTATTTAGTGTTTACGACATATATCTGCAATATAGGAAAAATTAAATGATACGAATGTATTTTTTTTTAACATCGTTTAACCGGTCAGCAGTATAGTACGAATGACGCGTGGGAAAAATGTTGAAGGATTTTACGAAAAATTTCACGGAAACGATGTGCAGCCGTCTTTGTGATGTAACGATGACTGTATTGAGTCGCATAGGTATGATACACGAAGAACGCTATTCGACAAAATCCTTTTTCTATGCCTACACGTGTTAACACGTTTACGCGTCCTTCGTCGCTCAATACGCCTTTTCGTCTCACACATTATGATTATTATAATATAATATATGTATAATAGGTCGACGCGATCTCGCGTATAATAATAACACTACATAATACAATAATAATATATCGTATTGTATTGCATATTATAGTATCGCCGTCGTCGTCGTTAATTAATAATTAACACTATTGATTGCCTACGCTATTATATCGATGGACGCGATTTTTCGATTTTTTTTTTTTGTTTTGTTTTTTTCTTTAAAATTGCACAACAACATAATGCGACGTCTGTAATAATACATCCGCGTGTATGCGTATTATGTTATACTCGGTAAATAACCTCAGGTGCAATCATAACATCCAGAGGCGGACCCGGATTCCAACGTGGCACCGTACGTCCGACAACCTTCCATCCTCCATAATATAATAATCATGTAAAATACCGGCGACGACGGTGGACGACTACGTCATCGTCTGGGCAGAGTCTCGTGGTATCGAGGGTCACATGTCCACGACCGTGTATGGCGGTCTCCAAACTCTCTCGCGCGCGCCAACACACACACACACACACAAACACATACACGGTGTCACGACTTACGATCTGCAGTTGGCCGAACAATGACGTTTTTGTCGTATACGACGACACAGCGAATGTCTCGTAGACCATTCCACTCGGGCATTTGATCTGAAAACGTCTGCAGCAGACCAGTACGGAAAAACGACATTAAAGATATATATATATATATATATAGCGTATGTGGTATGGTATACTGATGTATATTGTATATAATAATTTATAGTTTTATATGCTGCAGCTATGCGTGATCCGAGATAACCTTGAGAGTCATGACGAAATTTTGTAGAACCGGAGAGGTCGGAAATAATATAGGAATTCCACATGCACACGACAATTCATACGAGTGTTCAGTACGATTTTGCGAAGTCTCATCAAATCCAAAATGAGGTGTATGTAATACGCAAGAACGGATCATTTTTTATACTTACCAACTATATAGATACCACCTAGCTTGTGAATAAACTATTCATTGCGTCTTGATACCTTATCTTGTCTAGATAATTACTACAGATCAATGTAGTATGAATATATTTATCTAAACAACACACTTCAAATACAAATTCCAATTATCCGTAGTAGAATAATAACATTATTAATAACAATTTTTTTTTTTTTTTTAATTATTTTATTTTGGAAACGTTTTATTGTAAATTAGTTTAATTAAAATGTCTAGCTATAATCGACTTATGTAGCTATATATCATGGAGATATTAGGTAGACAGGAAGATACCTATTTTCGTTTATAGTAAGACGTGCAATCACACAAAATTATTGTTTGGTTAGGTACGTGCATTACTTACGTTTTATCTTAACACAATTAGTGCACGTTACGTATAGATTCTCGATATTAATACTGAACACGTAAATTCTAAAGAATTCCATTATTCGATCCATCTCTGGAATGACATCTCAATAATACTTAATAAAGTCACCAACACGAACTCGTTTACTTTATAATAAACATGGATGAAATAGGTAACCAAATACAATTAAACCGAATGAGCCTAAACGCCGTTTTATCGATTATACAAATTGCGTAATATATATGGAGTGATTCACCAAGTATGTTCACTGCCATTTTTTACTTTCATAATGAATTTATTCAAATGTTTAAGTATATTTATATTATAATAATATATTTCTTATCATATTTTCAAATACTTAGATTGGTATTTCTCGTAAGGAGTGTTATCTGAATGTGACGATACAAACCTCACTTTTTTATGTCCCTTAATAATTGGTATAAAAATTTAAGTATTTAAAAATATGGTAGGTACTCAAGCAAAGACAGCAAAATCACATATTATGAACTGTAGTAATGGACATATTGGAGATAATTCTGCAATAATTATTGGCCGTGTTTCGATTGACGGTGCACTGCATCGCGAAAGTGTGCATATTTCATAAATGTGCCATTATTGGCTCGGCTGCAAAGCTGATAACGTCATTATCGCCAATGGCTGATAACGACGACGACGACAACGACGACGACGACAAACAACGAAAACCGTCGGCCGTCGGGAGAGAATGTTGCGGCGTTGACCGATTCGACGGTCCGAGTTATACTACCAATACCATACGCGGTGAACCATCATTATAATAATAATATTATAAAATCGTTATTGGCCAGGTTAGCAGTGGAAGTGCACCGTAAACAAATAGTACGACAATGATGCGCCACTCGTCCGGACAGCGTTTCCTGACGTGCGCCGCCGCTGCCCTGGTGCTGATCGTGTCATGGACGTCCATGACCACTTCGACCGGTAAGTTCGCCGAAAAGCAGAATAACGATATCAATATTTAATGTTTACGTAAACTGTCTTAATAATATACCCGTCAGGGTCAAGTCGAAAGCAATAATAGTAATAGAGACAAATAGCGATAAAAAAAAATTGTACTTTAGGACAAAGTTTTCGTCGCTCGGGTTGACGAATCGTCATAACACAGGTTCTATAGGTATGAGTAGCTAATGGCGTTTTTTTCCAGTGCATCCAAAAATTCTCATTACAATGACGTGTGATGCATAGATGATATGGTAACCATACGTACTTTTTTTCGTTGCATTGTCCTATATTTTCCTTAATAATATATTGTTGAGTACACGACGTTGTAGATGCCTCCTACTTGTTTTTAAAAAATATCACAGATACCAATTATATTATTATTTTTCGTAATTTATCAATGATATCTATTAGTATTATGTAGTACACTATAGTACATATTATTTAGTATCACACGTTTTCGATCGCAACATGAATGAATCATGCACTCGTGAATAGTGTACCTACAATGTTATACATTTATCCATAACAAAATTTTATGTGATAATGTGATAGAGGAGATACAATTTAAAATGTAAATCTTTTTTTTAGATTTTTATATCTGGTCACAGTATGTATAAAGACGACAACGTGCGGTCAAAAGTATTTGCAAAATCAATACCAGCGTATGAGTAATATTGATGATATAGTGATTTAACGTGTACAGTAAAATCATCGAGACAGCCGACATGTATACGCTGTTTAATTTTTCAGAAATCCGCGGAAAACGTTTTGTGATCATTTTTCAGACTACGGGTACGTCACTAAGCCCTGGTGCACGCGATAATAATATTTTTCCGACGTAATATTCCGAACACAGACTATAATATAGAGACGATAAATTAACGGGTATATATAGGACGCGATGGTGCTACGTTTTTCGTGATTGGATTTTAAGATGTCAGAGGTGAGTTATCATCACACGTCACGGTAGCATATAATAATACTATATTATGTATGCTATAGTCGGATTCGCCTTGATTTTCATTTTAGGTTTATAAACATAAGTTTAGAATACCTTATATCTCTGTTGTGTCCGTCCGTTAGTTACCAGTACATATAGTAACGATATTAATATTTCCATTTTACTATTATTAATTACTAATTAGTATTCATGATTTAAAACAAAAAAATAGAAATACATTTAACTAGAAGAGATTTTTAATAATACAGTTGAATAAATAATATATAATTGTACAACGGTTCTATTCAGCCGAGTAAATTCATACTAGCTAGAACTAAAAACTACCTAAATATGAGTAGGTATCTAACATAGATTCATACAAAACAATATTTAAAAATAATAGGTATCAAAAGGAAACCAATTAGAACTTTTTAAAATGTTTGTCAAATCATAGTTTATTGCTTCGTATTATAATACGTTTAGAAACCGTAATCAGCACGGGAATTCAGCACGCTCGCAGTGTGAGTTCTCCCAACTTGTTTTTTTTTTTTAGTGCAATATTATATACGAAGTACTTCCCGGCATTTAATTTAATATAATAATATTATGTAGTATGTTCTAATGATTTTATCATCATCGTCCACCGTTGTAGAGGGTTAATTGAGCGAATCGGTCAATTTGTGATTGGCGTCATCGTCGTTGTCGTTTGCAGGCCGGCACGTGTCCAACCTGAATGGAAACTGCATGCGGTGCCTGTGTTATGCGTCCACCCTGTGTAATGCGACGGTCGGGTGCTCTCGCGGTTACTGCGGTCCTTACTACCTGTACCGCGATTACTGGAAAGACGCAGGTCAGTTGGTGTTGCAGGACGATGACCCGGACCGAGACCAGGCGTTCGTGGACTGCGCTTCGAATTTGGAATGTGCGCAGAAGGTTGTCGAAAACTACATGGTCAAATGGGGACAGGTGAGTGCCGACTATAATATTATATAGAGCAATAAATAAAAACGGACTGATAGCAGAGAGAGAGAGGTAGGTCCGGAGGTCGACACTGTAAGAAAAAGATGGCATGAATCTTGGTTCGTGTTGGCCCGTGATAGGTTCGGATGTAGGTCCAAAACCATTAATTACTTTATATAATATGTTATGAGAAAAAAAATATTAAATATAAAACCTATTAATATAAGGTATCCGTGTCATATATTGATTTAATAGTATGCGAATGTGTTATTGTTATTACAACAATATAGCAATAACGAAAAAAATAAAATGTGTTATTATAGAAATGTATGTGACTCAAGACAACTTTTACTTATTCAATGTCACCGGCTCTTCTCAAAAGGTTGGACATCTGTAGTCTATACTTATCAATTAGCCGGAGAAGGAAAAAAGTTTAAAGATAACAACATTATTAGAAAAATATGTAGCACGTACACTTTAGGTGCCGTCATATGCACAAGTTTTGAACATATATTTCTAACAATTGTGTCCACTTAAAAATCTATAAAAGGGTGTGGGGGACGCGCAGTCCTAATATTAATATAACGATATTCAATAATATAGTTGCAGTGACATAAGTAGGGTAGATGGCCATTGGGTGTTGCGGCCCTCTCTAGAAATTTCATAAAAAAAAACGCTAAAAACGCTTTTGTCCATGCGGAGCTGTAAACGAGTAAGACGCCATACTGCATGCACCTATTTAAAAATCGTAGTTTGTACGAAGGTTGCTACAGAAGTCTCAAACCACGAAGACCCACGTGGGCACCACCTGCAGACTTATGAGGGATTAAACGGTTAAAGTCTCTTATGCAACAAACTATCAACTCCCTCGTCTCCACTCCTCCACCAAAAAAAAAAAAAAAAAAATTGAAATCTCGTGATTACCCCACTGCTGTTGAGCAATAATATTATTTGGGTATTTAAGCGGCAGAGGGCACCGGAAGGAAGCGCGAGCCCGCCACCACCGTTATCACGTCGTTGACCGTTGTTATACGATAATAATTATTAGTCTCGAGACGACTTGCGCGGGAACAACAAAGGTGTCCGTTTAAAAAAGGTTGTTTAATGGGTGGGTGGCGGGTTTTGAGTTCCGCTAGCGATGTCCTTAGGAAACGCGCATCGTCCGGTCGTTGGCAGAAACACGGCGCCGCCGTTAATCACGATGACGATAACGATTCTATTATTACTATTATTATTATCATCATTATCAGGCATTACGATATTATTGACTGCGGCAAGGGTCGCTTTGACGGGTGGTGTGTAATAATAAAATATTCCGACTGTGCCGTCCGGGTTGGAAATGATCGAAAACGTTCAAACACGCTCCGCGTCGTATAAATGCATAATAAACGTCGCACACGAAACGCACTCGTTGCCGGCCGTCACGCATACACGACGCGCGATACAACAACAATTTATAATAATCATATAATAATTTATTATTATACAGCGTCGACGAAGGTTTAATTGTCTGTCGGGGACGCGATATTATAATAGTATTATTACCGCGACTTCACCGCTTCATAACAATAATAGTGTCTGGTTATCGCCGTTTAAATATTTTTAAATATTTTTTCAAATATTGATACTTATTCAATATTTCGGTGTCGAATAGGTTAATTTATTAGTTTTTTTTAAACGTTTTCTCGGGCTTAATATTGTTTTTAACGTGGGCTACTCACCCACAATGCAATGTTAATACCACGCCGGTATGATTTAATATGTATGAAGTTTACTCAAAAAAAAAAAAAAAAAAAAAATAATAATGATACAATTTCAAGTGCTTTTACATTCGAATTGTATTGTAAATACATTTTGAAAGTGTTTTTTTTTTACAACACCGCATACAAGTTAAGGTACACAATACGCGTTCGATAAGCGGGAATCGGTGTCCTTGATGTGCTGCAGGTTTTGCTATACATCGCACGCCAACAAGAATATAATAAACATACAAACATTAGTCATTAAATTGCAATATTAAAACCCAATATTATATATTATTATTATCATGGTATACACAGCAAGTATGAAACAAAACGTATAAAATTATTCATGCGCGATATTAGATACCTATAAATTATAGTCTATATAAATATCATCAATCATTATCGCATTATTATTATTATTATTGTTATTATTATTTTCATTATTATTATTTATTATCATATGACTTGAGAGTCATCTGTGACCTACGGGTAGCCTTTATTTTTGTTTTTATCCATCCAAAATTGTGTTATTTACCTCCACGAACAGTCGCCGCTGTGTTTAATACAATAATATACGCTAAATAAACTACAGAATTATACAAAACGATTTATCCGTTTTTTTATTTTTTAAGTATAGAATAATATATGATACATTAAATAAAAGAATAATATTTTATATTGAATTAATGGTACCCATAAAATGTGGTTTGAGTGGCTTTCTTTGGTTACACGAACAACATCTAGTCAAAACTTAAATTAATTTCGCATGCATATCCGTTGTAATTGATTTCGTGTAGTTCCTGTGTGGTTACAGATAATGATCCTTACACAGTAATTTTAACATATCCTCTAAAAAAATAATCACATATTATGGTATAAGATTAGGTGACCTAGGAACTACTGGAGCTACTTGGTAAAGCATAATACAATGATTCCTTTTGAAAAACCCTGTATATATTATAATATAGATAATGCCACGTGCCTAAATCATAATATACACGGAAAAATTGTCTGTTATCAAAAATGTCGAATCATACGTTATTAAAGCGTTGCGCAATCGTTAAAAATTCTGTTTTTTTTTTTTTTTTTTTTTTGGCTTATGTTGAAAACAGCATTCGTATTATAATATTGCAGTGCGTTATTATATGCGCTGTATGACACCGTTGTACAATGTTATTATAACGAAAAATTTGACAAATCGTGCTTCGATTTCGTACTAAAATACCGATGAAATAATAATATACAGTAAAAAAACGATATCGATCATATTAATGTTGCATAAGTGGGTCGTAGACTAATTATATTATATACATATAACGCGTTGACGTTACGATCGCGGATGAGTTTATTTTTGCCTATAGCGCATCATAATATTATACATATTGATATTTTCTTGGACAATTAATATGATATTACTGCAGTAGGTACTTGTTTGTATATTATACTCAAAATATAACGTCTCTTCTTGTAATCGCATACGATAAAATATGTATTATATAATATACGCGTACGTGACGAATGCATG